>JAADJF010000328.1:0-89437 GCA_012932015.1 Fusarium acutatum
ATATATATATATATATATATAAAGAAAAATAAATCATAATGCTCAATCGTAAATCTCATACCGAATCCCTATCCAACACCGTCCTGCATCCCGTACAAACATACATCAGCTTCACCTACGAAGCCTTCTCCTTCTTAGCTCCTGTCCAACGGTCGGGGTTTGCTCAGCATCTTGGACTGGCTGATTTTCTTGCATCTCCACCTTATCATCCTCTTCAGCCTCAGTAATGGACTCGATGCCATTGTTACCCAAGAGATAGTCTCCATAATACTTCATCGCATTGAATATCTCTTCTCCTGTTGGAACAATGTGTTCTTTGGGAAGCAGAAAGCCGTAGCTACCAGTATCTCGAAGCTTGAGCTGGTAGCTGTAGTGAGCTCGCATTTCATGATAGAACCAGTCGACAGCTGATCCACCGCCAGATTCGATGCGAGACCAGTAACGACCACCGCTGAATTCGCGAGCTGAGACCGCACCCTCACACGCTGACGCAACCGTGTACGACTCTCCATTTGATAGGCGGATAGATTTCGCAATACCTGCGGCAAGCTCTTCCAAATTCTCCAGATTGGGAGGGTCGACGGAGCAAGTGTAGGAGTAAGGATAGAGAATTTGCTGAGAGTATGAATGTAAATCGATCAAGCCGACAAATCGAACATTGTTGTTCCAGGTTTGGTTCCGCGCCCAATCGGCAATGTGCACCGCTTCAACGGCCTGAAAAGGCTTCTCTCCCCCATAACTCTCAGAGCATGGGTCCCGTTGAACCTGTGAGCCATCCCACTCGTAACCGTAAGCCCGGTCCAGGTCCAGTCCACGGCAAAACTGGAGGTTAGTCTGTTGTCGTGTTTTGCGCCAGAGCCGATCGATATGCCAGGTATACTCGAAACCATCAGGGTTCGCAATTGGGAGGAAGACTAAGTCGAACTCGTCCAATAGCTTCGTGATCATCCGTTCTTTGCCGTAGCTAGTGATGAAGGACCACGCCAGATAGTTGACAGTACTCGTTGAGATCCATTCGCGAGCATGAGAGCCGCCCATGATCATGATTGTTTTGCGCCGAGGCGCATCCGGTGCTGTGTTCGGAATCCCCACTCGCAGGGCAGGAATATCACGGCCTTCGTATGACTTGCCGATGTTAATGTACTTGACGTAGGATGGAAACATAGCCTCAAGGAGACGCATCCATCTCAGCACGACCGGCAGAGACTGGTAATCCTGGAAAAAGAGGTTGTCTCCAGGCGAAGAAGCGACTTTCAGGACCGGAGGGGCGGGCTTAGGATCGTAATAAGCAGGGTTTCCTCCGATAGGCAGTGATTTATAGACCGCGGCGGCCAAATCTGGGATCAGAATCGAGTGCGATGCGTGTAGTGTCTTGGGAAGCAAGCTCAGCAGAGGTTGAACCTCATCAGCGTGTAGGCGGATGTCGACATAATCATCGGTAAAAGCCCAGACATCGAGAAATAGTCGAGCAGCGGCATCGGCAAGGGCTCCCTCTTCGTGCGAGGAAGTGACGTTGAAGCGGAGGACCAACTGATTGAGGTATTGTGCGCGTAGTTGATTGATGACGGGCGGCGGGGTGTTTTTACTCGGATGACGTCCGAATACGGTCTCGATAGCCTTGTCGCGAAGTTTAGAAAGGAAAGGGAAGAGTCGTTTGTTCGCGTCATTATTATTATTCTCGTTATTCTGTAAATCTGGAACGGCACGATGTGTATCGATGCCAGCGGCGTGGGCGCAGGAGGCCTGCAGAAGCAGCAAACTCGCTGCCAGTAAAGGCAACCTCATCTTGAGTCTTGTAAGAGAACGCGCAGTCGACTCGATCAATTGATACTGATTGCCTGGAGTGGCCGGGATTGAACGTGAAGGACTATCAGCCCTCTGCTGAATATTTGATGATTTTGTATGATGGATTTAGCGACAATTATTAAAGATATGAGTGACGACGATGTTCGAAGATTACGGAGTTCACTGCCTCTAGTTAGCCTGGATGATAACGCACGTAGCCTGACCCTTGTCGCTGGTTTATGTGGGGCTGATGTGGAAGTCGTTGTTGGTCCATCCATTCACAAAGTGTTGGAAGCATCAGAATTGAAGCAAATAGAACAAACAATACTGGATTTTAAGAAGGTAGTCAGACTTAACAATCTGTTTATGCTAATATGTAACAGCATTCCTAAATGCTTAATTCGTAGTGCGAAGTGACACAGAAATGGACACTAGGACCTCATCCATCACGAATCCTGTACAGCTTTCAACTGGTAGTTGCACACGGTTATAAACACTATCAAGGGCGATCTGAACAAGGACCAAGAGTAAAGTAATGTTGCTGCCCTTTTGACAGTTGGTTACTAGACTAAAGGTCAGCAGAAATCGCCACCTATTTATAAGTTGTCTAGCAGGTTGATGGAAAGAGATGGCTTATAATTAGAACACTGAGCTATCTAGATATCGAACTTTTCTTAATAGATGCCAATAGCATTCAATCTGCTCGGAGCTGATTCGAAGTAATAGAGCTACACATTTCATTTTAGATTCAGGAGACAGACATAAGTTTACCCTATCCATACCTACCTAGGTTGGTATAAATGGACTTTACGTAGTATACGCGAGGCGTCTCATATTCTGCACCTTATATGTCGCTTGAGTAATATAGCAAAATTACCTTGTAACCACTCTGAAAAAATCAAGCCTCCCATGCTGACACTTTCTCTATGTGGCATGGCCTTAGATATATTATGGACAGGGAGATGTTGAAACATGAACACTTGTTCTTAGGACTCGCTGGTGCATATGAATAAACAATATGAAGTTATCGTTCATTTTTAAAATACTGCCGAATCTATTCGCGGGCTTACTTACTCTGTGACTGTCAGAGCAAGTTCGGATTCTCGGTCCCAATTTCAAATAATTACGATAAATAAAATCAACATTTGTATCCATACTCTCTCGTCTATTGATGCCAGAGGGTCTGTCTAAGTGACCAACTACCAGTGCTGATGATACTGTATAATACTACCACTTAGGCTTACGTTGCGCGTATCGCCACGTTACAAATATACTGTATACAGTCGTCACCTGAGATGGGATAAAAAAAGATACCGAAAAAGAAATTATTGTGATGCCAAAGCTGTAATTTCAGCCCATTATTTGGACAATGTTTCTTAATCATCACCTCCTTACACCAGCCACACTAATAACCCAGCGGGCTAGCTTCTTTGCACCTGAAGGGCCTTTTACAGCGGGTCTTTGAGGAACCCCCTACTCCCAGCCACATGCCTTACCTACTGTAGCAGTGGGTCCGGACACTGTGCATTGGTAGTCTGACATGGTCTGGGCTGGGTTAATTGAGGCTGCCACGACCAGCAGCCCCTGGCTTTGGTGGGAAAGCTCCCGCGGAAAGCGAATGCTCAATGGAAGTGATCGAAAACGAATCAATCTCAACTAACTACTAACCTAAGTAACTACCTACCTTACCTTAAGTAACTACGCTGCATCGACAGCGCTCACAATCCGACCCTTTCACGCGACATTCACTCTTGCTGAATTCTTATCATCGATTTAGGCACCTCGAATTGTCTCAATGAACACCACCGCGACTGGGTACCAGCCTTTCGCTTGGTAGGTCGTGAGACGCCTGCCGCCCTCAACTGGCACGCTCTCTCATCGACGTCGCCTGGTCTTGACAACGCCTGGGCTGGCTGCGTATCATGATCAGTCGCCGTTATGGCTTTTCGTCGCCGCCGAGGCAACTTGTCTGATGACACTGAAAAACGCCGACATACCCTCTTCGAACCCAGCGCATCCGGCGATCTTCCTCCTCCAGTTCCTTCTCAGCCCGACCACAACGATGACGAGGGACAAGGACCCGGAGAGTCTTCCCACCCGCAGCAACCTCTTGAGTTAGCTCGCGAATCAACAACTAGCCGTCCTGAAGGTCTCCCTGTCAGCCAAACCGAGAGTCGCCCTGGAAGTCGCCCAGACACCCCTCCTATACAAGAAGAAAACAGCAAACATCATCGCTTCTCCGTCTTGCGTTTCCGAAACGCGAGTGATTCTCAACTGTCTCTACGAGCCAAGCAACAATCCGAGAAGCCGCCGCCCGTTCCGCGACGTAACACTCCCCTATCTACTGTACTTCGCAGCTGGGACATGCTTAGCTAACCTATGTTCGACTTAGCACCCGAAATCATTACCACCGCTCCAACAAACGACTTCAATGGACCGAAAAAGAAACCGTCACGAATAGGCCTGACTGCCAGGTTCCGTCGCTCGACGGATTTACCCCGTGAGAACGTCAACACCAGCAACGGGACGGGACGCCAGAAGACACTTCGGAAATCCTTCACTGATGACAGACGACGCCCCGCGCTCGCTACACTGGAGGAACCTGAATCTCCGCGACCATCGACAACAGCTACAACAAGTAGTCCTAATGGTACAATCTTAACACCTCCAAACCGCCCTTCCGAGTCATCCAGGTCTGATGCTAGCTCCAACGATCGCTTGTCTCACCAGAGTTCGTCCTATCAGAGTCCGGAGACGACACCCAAGAAATCAGGCCCGTTCTTTCGATTGCGACGGCATAAGAAAGCCCCAGAGCCTCTCTTTCCATTTGCGCATCTTCAGCAGCAAGGAAAAGCACCCCCAGGCATCTCCTCGGCTTCATCCCTTGGGATTTCCACTACGCCACGTCCAGCTTCCGCTCAGAGCGGCCGAACAGCTGGCGGAAACACTACCAAAGGAGATTCCGATCTAAGGTCAGGCCAATCACCTGCGACCACTCTGGTGGCACCTGGGGGGATTCAGTCGGGGCATTCTTCGCCCACTAGGGGCGATCTGTTGCGAGGAAGGTCCTCTACTATGAGTTCGATGGGCCGTGACTCCAATGACGATCACCTTCTACCGCCGACGACACGAACGTCGTCCTCTACTGGTCGTAAAAGCTTCGGTGATTTGTTTGGCCTCAGTCGTTTGCGGCAGAATTCGGAACTCAGTCGTCAGGGCACGATGACTCCTACAACCCCCGGTTCCATTGGATCTAAAAACAACTCACTCCAGCTTGCCAGGGACTACTTTGTTCTCCCAGAACGCAACGAAGACGAGTCACCCGCCAAATATCTTGCGCGGGTCGAAGAAGTTGCCAGCCGAGGCATCATTGCTGCGACTCTTTCAAAAAGCGCTGACCCGTTCATGACTTCTGTCCTTCGGAGCTACATGCGTAGTTTTAGTTTCTTTGGTGATCCTATGGATATGGCTATTCGAAAACTGCTCATGGAAGCTGAGCTACCTAAGGAAACACAGCAGATCGACCGCTGCTTACAAGCGTTTGCCAACCGCTACCATGAGTGTAACCCAGGCATTTACTCATCGCCTGATCAGGCGTACTTCATTGCTTTCTCCTTACTCATTCTACATACTGATGTCTTCAACAAGAATAACAAGCACAAAATGCAAAAAGCTGATTACCTGAAGAACACAAACGGAGAGGGCATATTTGACGACATTCTGGAATGTTTTTATGATAACATAACTTATACCCCTTTTATTCACGTTGAGGATGATTTAGACCCTACAAGCGACCGCTATGCTTCACATAAATCTCGACGAAAACCTCTGATCTCCTCTACAGTAAACGACCCCGCAAAACGAGCTGTCAAGGAGCCTATCGATCCCTATACCCTGATCTTGGACGGAAGCCTCGATGCTCTGAGACCAAACTTGAAGGATGCCATGGAGCTGGAGGATCACTACAATTACCTAGGCTCTGCGACTAGCCTGAACTTGAAGGACTTGCAGAAAACGTTTTTTAGAACAGGTGTACTGCAGATCGTGTCGGCCCGGTCTCGACCCGACGCTTTCATGACGGAACAGACAGCTAGCAACCCGGCCGAGGCACATCCCGGTATCGTCGACATCAAGGTCACCAAGGTTGGATTACTTTGGCGGAAAGATGCGAAAAAACGCAAGGCAAGGTCTCCGTGGCAGGAATGGGGCGCCATTCTTACTGGGGCGCAGCTCTACTTCTTCCGCAATACAGGCTGGGTGAAGTCTTTAATGCATCAGTATGAGAACCACATCAAGGCGGGACATGACGGAACACCGTTGATCTTCACACCCCCGCTTCAAGAGTTCAAACCAGACGGTCTCATGTCAACTTATGCTGCCGTGGCCCTCCATGATACAGCGTATAAGAAGCACAAGAACGCTTTTGTCTATGTGCGGCAGGGTGGTCTAGAAGAAGTGCTATTGGCAGATAATGAAGAAGAAATGAACGACTGGCTCGCCAAACTCAATTATGCTGCCGCCTTCCGGACTACGGGTGTTAAGATGCGTGGTGTCATTGGCGGCAACTATGACGGACAGAGTCGCCGAGGTTTACGTCGACTGGATAGCGCTGATGCTGCCACCCTCATCCAGACACCAACCGGACCAGTGTCTATCGCGAGGAGTCGAATAGACCATAAAATGGCCGAAGATATCTCGGCTGCTCGAAGAGACGTGATGAAGCAGAAGATAGCGGAAGCTGATGAGCATGTGCAGGAGATTCAGAAACAACTGGAGCACCAGCTCAGGAACGCACGCCACCTGCTAATCCTTGCGCCCATCCAGCCAAGAACGAGGGAACAGCTTTTATCTGCTGCTGCACGGATATCTGCTCAGCTCAAGTGGACGCGCCAAGATATGTGGAAACACAAATGCCACCGTGATATATTGATACAGGATCTCGAAGAAGAACACCCATCCTCGACCTTTACTCCTACCAAGCAACAGTCAAACCGACTTTCACAGAGAACAGGGTCGCCTACGCCACGGGGCAACATAGGTCGTAGAGGATCGCGGTCAACGCATCATTCTGGAACCGAGGCTGGCCCAAGAACACCTACCGAGCCTCAGGTCGCCCACGTCCCTAACACAGCCGAAGTCACAGAGGATGTCGATTCACCTCTGGACCAGGTCTTCACGACACCTCCTCAGAGTGCCACTAAACGCCGGCATAGTTCACGCGATCTCTCCTTTGTTCGACCAGAAGCTGCTAGCACGAGACACGGGTCAATATCTAGTATCGCCCAGTCTCCCATAGCATCTCTCCCTTCCACGCCGCTAGCAAAACCCCCTTCGGCCCAAGATGAAAGCAACAAGCCACCGTTGCGCAAGGAGGACGACGGAAACCATGATCCTGACGCCGATGAACGAGACTTCCTGGAGCAGGCCGGCCTACTTGAGCAACGACCCAGCCGTGACCCTACAGACAAAGCAACTGTTTCAACAGGTGCTGATGTACCCGGGGAGTCTGGGACACCCACAGACAAGGGTGACAGGAGCAAAATTCGCCGCAGTCTCCAACGCACTCTTCGAGAGGGCGCTGGACATCTCTCGCACCACCGTGGCAGCCGCAAGGGCAAGGAGGTCGCTGGGTCAGGGGAAGAATCGACCCAAGAGCACCAACTTTCCAGAGGCACGGGGAGCTTCGTGGTGCATGGCAAGAAGGCATCAGTCATTAACTTCGGTGATGGCCTGCAGAACATGACCCATGATGAGAAGATCCGTGCTCGAAAGTCCTCACAGCAGCAAGATCCTCCGCTGTCGCCAATGCCCAGTGGACCAGAGGATGAAGACTTCTACTCTGCCGTTGGTGTGCCGGTGGAGTCGAGTGAGCGTAGAGAATCCATTGCAAGCGCAAGCACTGCAACCGCACGAAGCTTCCGCGAACTGCATAGGAAGTATTCGACCGCCCAAGCAGCTAGAAGCACATCAGCTGGCGGTAGGTTAACAATACCGTCGGACACGGAGAGCGAAGTTGCAGTCAGCTTCTCAGATGGGCGCCGCAGTCCCCTGCCCCCTATGGAGACAGAGACGGACGAGGAGTCAGACGGTACCGGTGTAAGAAGAGGCCGAAGCATCAAGAAGGACGATCTTGAAAGTCGAGACTCGGATTCTGAGTCACTTCAGGATATAGAGCAGCTTCCGAGCCGGCCCGTGCAGCCCGTTAACGCCTGACACTGGGAAGATTTGGAGGGCTCTCCTGTGGAGTATATTCCGCGCGCATAACGTTTATTTATATAGAATTGGGGCTTGCTGGGACGGGCGTTGTGAATACCTTCGTTTTATACTTGTGTTATTGAGTGGCCACAGAAGAAGCAGACGTGAGATGTCGAGCTTGGTGGACTCATGTCAAGGCGGCGATGACGAGGACACATGTTTCTAGATATTCTATAGTGGCCGAGGCCTTTTGTTCATTTGTACTCGTTTGCACCAGGGCTTGGGCAGAGCATTAAAAGTCAGCGTTAGAAATCAATTTTTGATTTTTCAGTCGAATCGAAATTGGGTGAATGTGCATATATAATAAACATCATTCATTCTTTTGATTTCAATGACGGTCAGGAGGAACTGCACCGATAGAACCAGGACGTATGCGTGGATGGAAAAACCATATCAAGGGTCAAGAATATCATACTGAAACAGAGTATTGTTGGACTAATATATGCGATATGCAGTTTCCGTAAACTGCTGCACTATTTCTTACCCTTCTTCTTCTTCTTGGAAGGCGGAGGCGCCTTCTCAACCTTGACACCTCCTCCGCCCACAAGCTCCAGAGTCTCCTCTTCCTTCACGATTCCTCCCTGTGTTGAATCAACAGCCTTCTTCTTGCCCTTCCTGCCCTTGGGACGGTACGAGCTTCTGTCACGCAAAGGCAGCCAGCGCTCAGGGTCGGGTTTGGTGCCCTCGACGTAGTTCTTGGGACGGCGGATTTTTCTGCGTCGCTTGCTTGTCTTTTCAGATGGTCCTGAGGGAGCTGAGCGCTTCAAAGTTGAGGAGCCTGTCTTACTGGCTGCGGTGGCAACACCAGCGCTGAGGAGAGCTGTTACATCGATGCCCTCGATAAGCGAATCCACGGGAGGGAGGTTCTGGAGGTGCTTTTCCACACGAGAGGGGTTTGAGGGAGCGAAGGACGCGACAAGCCCAGCCGCGGCAATGTCCGACTCCTTCCGCTCATCGATTAGCTTCTGGAATGAAGTGCCCGCGAGTTGCAAATCCTGGGCGTTAGATGACTTCATCAGTTCTATGCCAGCCTCTCCGAGGAGTGAGATAGCTGAGCTAGCCGGACGGGACTGCCAGTATGTAGCAGCCTTGACAAGTTCAGCCTTAGCCGAGGATTCCCGCCCCTGTGTCCTCAAAAGGGTCACAGTAAGCGCAACAAGACCAGGGCTGAATCGAGCATTTTGAGAATCATCAGTCTCGTTCTTTTCGAGACGCTGTAGGAAAGACTCAAGAATAGACAGAGCTGAGCCTACTTTTCCTTCATTGAGTTGTATTTGCACAATGGTTAACACAAGACCGACATCATGTGGTCTCTTCTGGGTCAGTCCTTGTAAATTCTTCAGAAGTTGCTTCCCAGATGTCCCTTGTGCGCTCGCAGCAGCGTTAAGAACAGAGAGGATGCTAGTTTCAGCAGCTGTCGAGGGATGTTTTGCATCGGCGAGAAGGGCATCGGTGCGGCGCTTGACTCCGGCACCCTTGAGGATTTGCAAGTCGACGGTTAGTTGGTTGCGTCGCAAGATATCAGACTGGTGCTGGAAGAGCTTGGCATTTCCTGCCTTGGCAATCAGGGTCGAGAATCTTCGCTCGAGAAGATAGGGGTTCTCGTTCTTTGGCTCCAAAGTGACCAGGTTGTTGCCAATTATTAGTGCCAGGTCGGGATCTTCTTCTCTGTCCATGATAGTCAGTTCGTTCAGCCCTGAGCACAATTGCAGTAAAACCTACTTTGTGCTTGATAGAGAGTTATAGAGATCGAGAGCCTCCTTGAGCTTGCCCAACTTGGCAAAGACGTAGGCCTGCTGTGCAAGAATCGGCCGCATTTCCGCCTGCTTGTCCTCATCTGTCAAGTCATCGGAGGCATCACACAATCGACTTGCACGCTGCAATAGATCGGCTGCTGTCTCAAGGGAGCCGTTGGCAATATGCGCACATGCAGCGTTATAACACAGTTCAAATCCATCAGAGTCTTGGACAGAAATCTTGTCAGTAACCGAGTATCCCAGCCAACTAGACTGGGCAAAAGCGGCCCGAAGGTTGATGCTGATATCGTTCTCCTCATCTGCGGGATCGGTGTCGAGTAGGCGGCTGTAGATGCTGCAAGCCTCGTCGAAGCGCTCGGCACGGTAAGCAACTTGTGCGGCAACATGCTGTAGACTCCTCTTCTTCTCTAGACCGAAAGCCTGGAGGACAGAAGTAGCCTCGTTAAGCTTTCCCGTCTTGTAGAGAGCATAGGAATGTTCGAGGGCAATTCGTGCGTGGAGGGCGGGAGAGCCATCAGCAATGGCGCGCAAAGCATCGTCGAATCGATCGAGCTTCAGCAAGGCGATGATACGGGTGTGCTGGCTATCGACATCGTTCTTGTTAGCCTTGAGGGCGGCATTGGCAATCTTGAGGGCCTCATCGTGATCTTCGACGGAGGATTGGCGCAACAGGGCGCTGAGGGTGGCAGCAGGGTCTTGAGGCATGATGGCGATGCTATCAAGACGAAGGCATGTCCGTGAGGGGTCACGTCGATAGCAACACCGTTAGATGGAGTGGGAATGGGACGAGCCCAGAGAGTGAATCGGCTGTATATTGTTCGTTCTCGATGCTCTTCGCTCGTTGTCGTTGTCGTTGTCGTCGTCGAGTTGAATGCGATGACCTGTCGTGTGTTCGTCCGTCCGTCCAGTCCAGTCGTGATGCTGGCGGGGCAGTTTTGGACAGCGGGGCACAGTAGAATAATTCTAAGCTCTTTCTGTGGCTTTGCAGCCTCAACAGTGTCCTGCACAGTGTAGAAAGTATACTCATACTCAATTTGACCACTCGCTCGTTAATATAAGGACCTGTATATATAGTTAGTTTCTTATATATGAAGGAAACCGAGAAAATATCATGCAAAAGTTTTGAATGCATTCGTTACTACTTTTGATTCTTCCTCAATGATCCTATTCGTGATGCAAGTTGATAGGTATTTATGTCTTAAATAATTGGCTGTATGAATACGTTGTAGGATGGATAATAATATGCTAAAGCCGGCAAGCTCATTGTGTGTAGGTATACAATATGAAATGGGTTCATAGCTACTAATTTACATTCTTAAGTTTCTTGCCTTACCTAGGAGGGCTTTACGGTCCCCTCGAGAGTGACTCAGTCGAGGGTGTTCTTTCATTGGTGTGCGTAATGGGATCAAGATCTCAAACCGACGGAGTAACAGCTTCTACATTGTAAGAGTAGACCACCAAGAAACAACAATATTCATATATAGCATCGGGTATCATATACATCAAATCCAAGTCAAAAGTAGCTTTCGCCAGTCATCAGCGCCTGAAAGGATTCCACCATTTCTTACGCACTGGTGCCTCTTGGGCATGATAGGCATACAATGGATAAGCGACCCTATTCTCATATTCCTCCAAAGGCATCTGCTTCGACAAGCGCCGCCTGATCTCTCCCAACTTGGTTGAATCTGAAGCAATGGTCACTATGGAGACTCGGTTATGAGGCCCTTTTATTTCCGGCGAGTGCCGGCTTCTGGAACCATGTTGATGATGCCGCCGATCGGAGGGCGTCTGTCTCGGTCTCGGTCTCTGGCTATGGCTATGGCTCGTGGGCTTCTTGCTTCTGGTCTTGTCACGCTTAGACCGCTCTTCTGTTGACCGTCTCTTAGATGTGGTTCCGGTTTTCTGGCTATGACGGCGGGATCTCTGTCGTCCTCTGCTCACGATGCTACCCCGTGAACTGGAACTTGATGTTGATCCTACTCTGGTTGACAAGTCATTCATTGCGCGAACGGCGTCTAGACTTGAGTCTGTGGATAGAGCTAGAAGAGACTCGCAATTGATCGGCTGTCTTTTCGGGTCATGAAATGAGCGGACTACGTCGGCCAGGGTGTTTGTGAGTTTCCTCACAATGCGTCTAAGAGCCGATCGTGCAGGAGCTGGGACAGGCTTCAGAATAACAACTCACGCATTGTATACATACGCAACTCATGCAGATAGAAGTGACTTACCGTCACCTTTTTCAAACCGAGAACCATCTTGTGAAAGTCGCGAAGCATATTCTCGACGCACTCGAGCTCTGTCAGATCGAAGTGAGATGCTCAGTGTGGAGCGAGTCTCACTCAATGTCCCCGCATCCTCATCTTTAGGGAAGCCTTTGAGAAGAGACAGGCACTTGGTGTAAGTGCTTAACAGGGAGTTGACAGCAGTTCCGAAATTACCCATACTTGTTTACGAGTAGCAACTCGAGGTGCGTCGTGTCGCTGGTCAAAGCCACGACTTGCAACATACAGGCCCGAGATCACTCAATCAGTACCGTATACATTGGTAGTTCGCAGGTGGCAACGAGTTGCCTGTCCCAAGAGACTGCACGTGGGCAAAGAAATCCTCCAGTCCACTGCTAACCACCTTGAGGTACAGTAGAGCCAGGGGCCAAGGCTTCTTACTTCTGCTGTGCTTGTGCTGCTGCACACAACCCACCCTGATGGCCGTTACGTACATGATATGTACCTACAGTTCAGGCTGTTCTCAATTGCTACGTCTCAGGGTTGAAGATGAATTTGGCATGACCCATAGCAAAGATGGGGCCTTGGACAATCTCACTTGGTCTACCGGTTTCAACCGGCCCTGATGTTCAATTTGGAGATCCATGCCCGTACTGCGCACACACAGTGACACACGCGCACGTAGAATAATGCGAATTGCTATGATTTACAAGGAACCACCCACCTCTGATCAGAACCTGGGGAGGAATCACATGCGTGCGGGCAACTTGGTCGATAACCTTGCATCAACAGTAGGCGCCGATAAGGCGTCAAGGGCGTACATACACATACATACATACATACATACATACATACCGTACCACGCACGACCTCTAACTTACATGCATCCGATATCTGGAACACCTGGGACCAGGGGCATGGAGGAAGAGGCGATCTCATGCAACGAGACAAGAGCACATCACTTTTCTCGACCGCATTTTGGGGGCTCCCTCTTCTAAAGTACCTGATGGATACCTACTTACCTACACAAAACCCACGAGATACAGTACACCAACAAGGTTATCCAATCCGATGACGGGTTTGCCCTCCCGCCCATTCGCATCAGGTCCCTCCCGTTAGTATTTAGCTACAGTAGCAGATACGGAACGGGGCCCGCCAGACCGGAGAGGTGACTGAGTAGCGAGTAGGCGAGTAGGTAGAGAGAGGGATAAGGGCCATTCATAGTTAATGGACGGGTACGGGTGCGGGAACTACCTCCCAAGAGTCAAATTTTGTCACTCCCGTCCAAAGAAAGTGGCAGGCTTGGCAACAAAGAGGGTGTGGGGGTGGACCAGCCAGAGGAGGTCTGCTAATCAGTGAGACCCCATGCAGATGCTTCCATCAATCACCATTGCGATTCCGGCCACGATCACAATCATTGCGCAAGGGCCCTGGTTGATATCAATTCTTGAGTCTTGGTTTCTTGCGCCCGCCCGTTACAGATCGCGTGGCCGCCCTCCAACTCGACTTGACTTTCTGCCTCTTGACAGTCTCCCTCTCCGTCTCGACCTTGATCAACTTGACGGCTTCAGGGACCAAGCGTCAAGGGCCAATGAGAACTCGGAAACGGGTGCGACACGATCAGCCAGGCTTTTCATGTCAGAGTTGAGACATTTTGTTTATCAATCGGACTCTGATGTGGGATATCTTCTCATGGGTTCCAGGCCAGGGGTCCCCCAAGAAAAGACAGGAAAACAGCGCGCCTTGCGCCAGGTATGTAACCAAGATTTGGTTTGAGGGTCCTGCGTCTGCAGTACAGTACGACACTGCGAAGAATTGTAACTTGACAACAGACCAACAAGATAACGGCGCTATCTTCTCTTAGCTGGGACTCTACTGCATCCCCTGAGTTCCCCGTGATCTAGCGTGGACCTAGATTTCTTCTGGCAATGGGCTGGAGTAGTGATTGTTCTCACCGCGTTCCATGGCTCTACCTACAATACATGGAGGAGATTGTTGATCGTGGTCATGGCCATGGCCATGGGCAATCTCTGCTTTTATCCTCTCGGTGTTACTGGGCATGTACCTCAAGCAATCACTGTTAGCCACGGCTAACCCCCACTGTCTATAATCGTCGGCTTGTGGTGCCATGACCACCTGCGGGCCTTCAACGTGGGAGTTTGTGATGCCATCAGCCGGCCTGCGGGCGCAGCCGGTCTAAGATTCGTGGGTTGTCTTGATGGCGAGACGAGAGCGGATGATAACGTCTCAAAAGCGGACCCTGGATATACCTAGAAACCGTTAACAGTCTACAGCCTCTCACGTGTATTATGCCACTGTTTTCAGGTACACCCGCCTGGACTTAGGTACCGTCCTAACGCGGCCACACGGAATCACACAACCCCAACATCCCTGGGGGTTCAAATCTCGACATCGCCCTGCTTTATGATTAGAGCCGCCCGCCTACCTTGCCCTGCCTTGCCTTGCTGTACCTACCTACCTACGGTTGCTGTTTTTTTTCCTTCTTCCGTGCTCCATCTCTCATATCTAAAAGACTACCCCATACCCATTCATACCCATCCGTACCCATTCTGTCCATATCAGGCTCCTACTGCCACCGACAT
Organism: Fusarium acutatum; assembly: GCA_012932015.1. NCBI lineage: Eukaryota > Fungi > Ascomycota > Sordariomycetes > Hypocreales > Nectriaceae > Fusarium > Fusarium acutatum. The sequence goes on from JAADJF010000328.1 coordinate 14,623, forward strand.
TTCCATGGACGACCTATCTCAACCTCGATTCCTCTCTTCGATACCTTGGTTTGACGCAACTTAATGTCACCCTCACCCTCTCGCTCTCCCCCACCGGCCTCGACGCCGCAGCTCGACGAGTCTCAGTTACCAAAGGGTCAATGTCGCTATATCCTCATGATACCTGAGCTCAAGGGTCAGCGGTGCGGCTGCATGGGGTTCGATCACAACAAATCTTTACCTGGCGCCACTTGCAACTGTGGGCATCTATCCTGCTTTCACGTCGCCAATGCCGATACCCCAACACCAAGCACTAACAAGTCCGAGATCGATGCGATTCAACAGCGAGTACGAGCCTTGGAAGAACTCGCGAACCCACAAGACCGTGATCGACTTTCCCATGTTGTTCGTCGCATCAGCGAGCTGGAAGAGACGGTCGAGAAGAACAAGGACGACACCGATACTGAACTCAAAGGCTCATACCGCAACGCATCTGCTGCATGGGCGCTTGTTACACAATTGCAGCAACAGATTAAAGGCTTGGAACAAACCCTTCGATCACAAGGCGAACAGCTGGCAAGGACAGGGAGCGAAGTGGACGATTTGCGCAATCGTCAACTTGAGCTGCTAGATAGCGACGAATGCTTGGAAGAGAGGATCGAAAAGTTGGAGAGCGCCGAGCCTTTGTTATCACCTCCCCAAGACCCAGATCCAAGCGGTGCCACCGTCAACACCTTTCATCTCTCGCCCACAACCACTGTCCCATCACAGCTGCCGTTGAACTCAACACAGAACTTGTCGATAAGGCCTACCGCCTCAACCGAACGTCCAAGGTCATGGACAGTGCATGTGTCCTTGATGCCTTCCAAGGACACACCCTTCCCATTTGAAAAGGATACAACTTCATACAAGAGATGTCTGTCCCGTGGACTTCATCGTATGCTCGCAGTGGAAGGAGACGATGCCAAGTCTGTCACAGAGGCTGTATCACGAGCATTTGAACCCCTACTCAAAGGACGGCCGTGGGTTCCATTGCAAGCAAAGCTTTGCGATGCTGAGCGTCTTCAAGGCTTGCCAATGTTACGACCCTTGGAGGCCAGGCTCATCCACGGTCCGTACGACCGCGCGTTCCTCAAGCAACACTGCGCCGTGCTGGATGCTAGTGGCAAGATGGACTCATTATATATTGCAATGGAGCATGACTCCTTATCGTGGAACTTCTTGAAGAGGTCCCCAGTCTATCTGGACGGACTGGAGTCCGCATGGGAGCGCGATAGCGTACTCGACAAAAAGGACGAACAAGACCCGTCGTCCAGGGATCATCACGGCGATGAAGGTGACGAGTCACCGCCCGCCGGCAACATCGTTGGAGCCCTGACAGGCCTGAAGCGTAGCATGTCTGAGATTTCATGCTCGTCTCTCGATGACACCGAAATACCGTTGGCCAAGTTGCCACGAACATGCAAGACATCTCAACTAGAGATGCGACGCGGCGTAGAAACTGCAAGGTGATGTGCAGTATTGGAAAACAGGAAATGAACGACTTGGATTATATCTGGGACAGGTGTAAACATCATGAAAGCGACTTTTTTTTTTTCTTTCCCGGCATACAATGGGGAGTTCAAATATGTGCTTGGGCAAGTATTGATACCTCGGGCATAGCATTGGCCCTTTTTTCAAAAGCATGGCCGGGCTTGGTTGGGTTAGACAGGAATTGGAATTAGAATAAGAATATTAGATGATAGAGTGGCCATTTATGTACAAGAACAAGGAGTCTGGCCATTACTGGACAATCTCATGGGTTCTAAACGTCTTCGAACTCTATCTCCTCGCTGTCTTCGTCTTCTTTTTGTTCTTGAGCATCTGGTCCAGCCAGTTTCACTTTCTTGGCGGCAGGGACATCTTCGAATAAGTCTTCCTCTTCTTCGTCGTCCTCTTCCTCGTCTGATTTTTCTTGTGCTATCTCCGCCTTGAGCTTCTCGAATATGTCGTCTATTTGAGCATTGGCCACGGCCGGTGCTGCTGGGCCGGCATCTTTGCTGGACTCCTTCTTGACGACTGATGCAGTGCCAGGAGCAGCGCTTGCTGAGAAGGACTCCCCAGTGACTGTACTATTAGACATCCATGATGGCAGCGCATTTTGCTTCGCTATCTGCTCCTTGCGCGCCTGCTCTGCCGCCTTCTCGGCTTCTGTAGGGCCATCCGATGTTGAGATGTTAACTGCAATCGATTGTGGCCCTGTGTTGGTCAAGCCCTTGACCGCCATAGGTCGGTTCGCGCCAGAGTCTACTGCAGTGGTCTGAGCGCGCTGGTGTGTTTCGTCGCGCTTCACCGGGCGTGCTTTAGCAAATGCGCGATCGAAATCGCATTCAGGAATGTGGACGGCATCGATCTTGGGAAGCAGTTCACTGATGAATTTGAACTGGTCATTGAGTCGCGTTGACTGCTCGTGCCCAGTCGATGTCCGGTCGGCCTCAAAGGTCAGAACATGAGAGCAGCGATGGCATAAGAATCCTTCCGGGCCAACGTTGTCCAGGACCTCCATCGCCGTCCATTCTGCTTTGCAAAATGAGCAAAAGTACTCTTTTTTCTCGCTCGCGACTTGCGTAGTACCCTGTACTTCTTTATCGATAGTGTAAACGCGCCATTTGATGGCGTCTATTGTGGCTCGGTAGTCGATGTAATACCATGTTTTATTGCTCGGTCTTGGGTTGCCTTCTCGCAGCTCTGATCGTGTGTGTCTGCACCGGGTCCAGTCAGTCAAGAGCTATTCGGCGAAGATTCCCTTCACATACACCACCAAGAATCGATCCTCACGTAGCTTTCCGCATATCTTGTGGAGTTCCTTTGTGTTGGTAGACATCAAGTAGGCCAAATCATCGTCTCGAAGCCTAGCAAGACACTGTGGTTAGCAAGCAAGCACTTTTCCAGCACAGGAGTGTAATAGTCATGCTCACGCCTCATGTAGAATAAGCGCATCAATCACAAGTATGTCGCGGGTTTCGTAGAACGCCCGCGCAACGGACTTGATAAGTGTGATTGCGAGATCCATGATGATGTTGGTTTAATACGAGAATTTGATCGCGAATATCATGTGCAGGGTATGAATTAAAGGTTTGATGACGTAATCAGAATCTCTTACCAGTATAAATAAACTGCAGGCAACCAAGAGAAGAGTCACAGCCGCCTGCCTGCCTGCCTGTAGGATTATTCTTAAGGTAGGTATGAGGTAAAGAAAAGAGTTTCAGACGAAAATAGTAGTAATCAAGACTTGGAGCTAGATGGTCACGATGCAGGTTGAAATAGGCAGTGTCAGTTAGTTGACAATGGGAACCATCATTCTGCCATGAGCACTCCTTTGAGATGCCTCAATAGCCACATTCATCTGACACTACAAAGCAATGCACTAACGCCAAGCAAGCCAATCGGGCATTAGCATAAAGTAGAGCCTTTGTTTGACTCTGTTCAACAGAAGCCCATATAGTGACAGCTACAAAAGTCGGAGATAGGTTCAAGATTAAACAACTTGAATGAATAGATTCATCACCTAATATCATTAGGCCTGTATTATTCATGCTTAACTCAGTGTTCCGGTGCTGAATGACATAATGACTTCATTGGCCCATACGAAATTCCATGCCTCTTCCACGATGACGTGCGCCAGACACCCAACTTTCCCCTTCAGATCCGAGAGGAATAATCACAAAGACTCTAACTGCTCTAGCCTCACCTACACATATTGCCGCAGCTGTTCCATGTTAGTCAGAAATTGTCAAGGTCAGTAGAATAGGGAAACTCACATCTAGAGTAAGGGTTCTTGAACTATTGACCTCCTGGTCTCGGTAAACACCCACCAGGCTGTCACTGTCTTGGAATAGACCTGCCTTGAGACTGATCACAATGAATTGCATGCCGGGACCACGGTGGTCCTTGATGTACTTCTTGATCTTGTCCACGTTGGCGTTATCTAAAGCGGCGTCCACTTCATCGAGAACAAAGAAGGGGCTAGGTTGGTAGCTGTGAATAGCAAACAAAAGTGCCAGTGCTGCCATTGTCTTTTCGCCTCCAGACAAGTGCTCCATATCTCTGAAACGCTTCAGAGGCGGCATGGCATGATATTTGATACCGGACAGATAGGGCATGTCCGTGTCTTCCTCGATGTCCAGATAGGCTTGACCACCAAGAGGGTATGCTTCTGACCGGGTGAGATCCTTGTATACGTGTGATATTTGCTCCTGGATATGGCTGAAGGCCTTGTTAAAGAGGTCATATCTTTTTTGCTTGACCCTGTTGAAGACCTCTTTGGCCTCGTGTGCCGCTGTTTTTGAGTCTTCATACTCCTGATCTGTGACTCTCAGCCGGGACTCGACGCTTTCTAACCTTTCCATTGCTCGCATGTTGGGGTTCAACTTCTCGAGCTCCGATGTCAGATTCGTAATCTTCTCTGATAGACTTTCTTCAACGCTCGGGTCATCCGACTGCATAGTGTTAGCGTTATCACTCACTGACTTTAAAAAAAAACATTAGTCCTTACAGCTTTAAGTTCTTCATCAAGTCCACTAAAGTCAATGGTAATGCCGTGATCATCAAGTGCCATGCCCATCATCTCCTCATCATCGTCCTCATCATCTATGTCCATGGCATCTGGGTCCTGGTTAAGCAGACGGTCGTCATTGGGTAGATTCTCCAATGTGCCCTCCGCAAGCGGAATGCGGATCTGCTCTAGTCGGCATCGTCGAAGTAATGCCGCTTTGCTGGCGCTGTTCTTCTGAACCACGGTTTCAAGTGAGTTGATATCTTTCAGATGAGCTTCGATGTCCTTTGACCGCTTTTGAACTTCGAGCTTGGCCTCTGACACCTTCTGGTTCTTTTCGGTAAGCTCTGACTTATTCTCGTCTAGTGCCTCGCGAAGAGCTTCTAACTCTTCCTGCTCCTCGCGCATCGCATTCTCAATCGCATCCTTCTCTCTTGCATAAGACTTGATATCGTTTCTGAGCTTTCGGACATGGGCTTGGTTGCGATCGATTCGCGCAGTGGCAATCTCGTGACGTTGCTGCTCCCACTGGAGTCGACTCGAAAGTTTTTGCTTTTGGACTTCGAATTCATTGCGCTTTTCAGAGACCTCCTGCTCCAGCTTGCCTTGCGAGTCACGGTAGCTGCGAATATCGCTATAACCGAGTCGTCTACAGAAATCTGCAAACACTTCATCTTCAACTCGTGCGATGGCATTCCGAAATTCTTCGCACGTGGCAGTAGTGCTTTCAAGCTGGGATGCCTGTTCTTGGTATTTGGGCTCGAGCTCTCGAAGCTGCCTCCTTTGGTTGTCCAGCTCGCGTTTCTTGCTAGCATGGTTCTTGTTGAAGGCTGCCAGTTCGTCTTTGACGGCTGCCAACCGTCTTTCAAGTCCGGACAGGTCAATCTGAAGGGTTTCTTCTTGTGAGCCCCGGCGGTCAGCCTTGGGTAGTCGGTCAATCTCATCCTTAAGTTTGGTGGCCATTCGCTGGAGATTCTGAACATCTGCCTCCTCGAAACGTCTCTTACTCTTCGACTCGGGTCCACGACCACCGGTCATCAGGCCTGCTTTATGGATGATGTAACCTTCCAATGTCACAGCTTTGACGGGGATTTTTTTTTCGTAACAAATGTGCTTGGCAATATCAAGAGTGTCACACACAACAGAGCTTCCACATGCATACGACATGGCACGCTCAACAGAAGAATCAAAGTCGATGGTATCAATCGTCAGCCGAGCGCCAGAAAACCCCTTGACGGCTGTGTTGACTGCGTTGACCTTGATGTTGTCCAGAGGGATGAATGTCATGGGCTGAAATCTTTGTTCTTTGAGGTATTGAACACATTCTACACCGATTTTCTCGGAGTCGACAACGACAGCATCGAAGTCTCTTCCAAGTGCCACAATGACAGCTTCATCATACTTTTTCTGCTTGGGTTTGCATAGGTCACCGACTCGGCCACGGACACCTGGAAACATGCGCTTCAAGGAGGTCACCATCTCTTTCATCCTAGCTTCCCTGTCGTTCTGGCGCCGACCATCATCAGCTTCTCTAAGCTTTCTAGCGACATCCTCGAGCTTCTCCTCAAGCTCAGTTCGCTTCTGATTGGTCCTGACGCGTTCTGATTGGAGTTTATTGAACTCCTTCTTTTTAGCATCAATCTCTTGCGAGAGGTCTTTAGAGGTCGCCTGCGCTGCAGATCTGCGTTCCTCGATGCTCGATAGTTCTGCCTCAATCTTTTCGATGCTTGCCGCAATGCTATCGACTTTGCCTTTCAGATTATTGACGGTGACTTCATCTGCTTTGCGCTGCCGGTCAAGGTTCTCAAGCTTGGCCTGATTAGAACCGGTCCTGGACATGAGCTGAGTGCGCAGTCTGTTGTACTCTCGACGATCCTCATCGCTGATCTCGCGGCCTTGTTTCTTCATTTGTTCTTTGTAGTCGTTCTCGAAAACTTGACGGGCCTTCTCAACGCTTTCAATATCCTTCTGGACCTGGCGAACAACCTCGGCCTGCTCGTCACGTTCCCTGGTGGCCTTGGCGATCGCAGCCTGAAGTGTTTCAACTGCCTGCGTAGATTCATTGATCTTCTCCTCGATGGGAACAAGACTGTTCTCTTTATCCTCGATATCTCTTTCTTTGGCTTTGATCTCCTTGTCTAAACGGGCGACTTGCCTGTGAGCGGCAGCCTGTTCCTTCCTGGCCGCTTCAAGCCTCTTCTCAAAGGATTCCACGTTGCGGCGCAATTCTTTGAGGTTTTCCTGATGATCCTGGATAGCGGCAAACGAATCCTCCATGGCTTTCTGGAAATGGTATAGTTTCCACAAACTATGTGTAACTATTGCCGCATCGCGCTCATCAGTCTTGTTCTGGAAGTTGTCTGCTTCCTTTTTCTGTTCCCTGTATTGCTTAATTTCCGAGTTGATGCCACGTCGTCTATGAAGCTGGAAATTCTGGTTCTCGGCAGCCTGTTCAGCCTCGAGCTGTGTCTTCTCATATTCTGCCTTGTACTCAAGACTTCCCGAGATTTGTTCGATCAGACGCGTGAGATCCTGAGGGGATTGCGAAGCAATGGCCTCAACATCTCCTTGGAACACGAGAAAGTTTCGTGCCTTGATAAGAATGTTCTCGCTCTCAAGGGACTCGTTGTATTGCTGGGCTGTGACAACGCGATCGTTGATTCGGTACTCGCTGGCTCCTTGGTTCGTGATGGAGCGCTTCCATTTCTGCTCCTCGCCAGCATCGTCTTCGTACACAGCCATGACCCATGCCGTTTTGGGGTCGCCACGGGAGGCTTTATCGTTACCATCAGCGTCACCGTTTGCGTCTCCGTTGGTCTGCGCAGAACCATCATCATTGATCTTGGCCGTTTTTAGGACTCGTCCGCGGTAAACGAGGTCTTTGAGGTGGGCGGAGCGTAGATGTGAGGATTTGATGCCCAGGACGAAAGATATGGCGTCCATGCTAGAGCTATCTTAGCGAGGCTCACTGGAGAGCGGGAGAAGCGGCATACGAGTTAGACTTGCCGGATCCATTGGGTCCAATGATAGAGGTGAAGTATGAGTCTCCGAATAGAAGAACATGGTGCCCTTTGTACGATTTGAAGTCTGTAGCGCAGGTTAGCTTAGATGGCGATCGTCTCGTCTGATTACGCGTGAGGGAAAACACACTGAATAACTCCAGACGAATAAGTTTGCCCATGATGAGGTCGTGGGGCAGCACGGCCGGGTATCTAGGTAAAGAGAGTGGAAGGCGTGTAGTCGTGACCGGAGAATACGATGCTAAGGTAGATTAGAGGGGTCACTCCTGGTCTTGAGCTCAACCCGTGGTGTTGAGTGAGGCGCGTCAAAGTGGTGGCCGGGACTCGAATTGCGCCAACGAATCGTGCAAACGAATGAAACCGGAATCAGGAGCGCGTGAATGGTATGCGCAACAGAGGCCGAGTTACGTTGCGAGATATGACAGAGTGCAACTAATAGCATGCATTATCGACTACGAGAAAAAGCGACGAATAATCAAATCTCTGCGCGTGCCAGGAAGGTTGAAATGAAGGGTAACGCGTCGCGCGACTCGGCTTGAGTTTGGAGTAGGTTTGCGGTATTGTGCTTGAGTCGGGCTACCTTAGCAATTGCAGATGCGGGACCTTAATTCGGACCAATCAAATGAGATCCTACCGTTTCGATAGAGAAAGTGGCTCCTTATTGCCTCAGGCATTCAATCTTGCTCTAGTGCTTCAAGATGAAACCTTCAAGTACCGTCTGAGGGTAAGGTCTAATCCATAGTGTTCACCAGATCAAATGCTTCCATTAGACACAAGCGACACGTACCAGGTGACGGATGCAGGACAGATAGGCAGGCAGGCTAAGACCAGGATAATGCAATGTGATATGTGGTCTAGTATTCATTCATAGCCAATTATGTTCCGAGGAATCACCACGCAACGTCGAAACAAAGATTGAAATCAATCCACATGATTACATTATCTTAGCGCCTTGGGACTCAAGACTCTGCAAAGACCAAAGGGCAGTGCCATATGCGTGCAGAGTCGATCAGCCAGGTCTTGGAAGGTCATTAGTCTACAGGATACAGGGCAACTGAGTACCAAACAGCAACGTCTCTTTATTATAGTGCCTCGATGACTTTTGTAAGTGAAGAGGATGTATGATGCAACAACTTACCAAGTCGCACGGCAGTGGGAGGGAGATCTTTCCTGGGAGCAAAATGCTTGTTTGATGGATGCCATTTTAATATCTGGGCGGATCGTCGACTTGGGTGGCGTGTCCGTACTCCGTACTACCTACCCCTCGTAGTTCAGGGAATAGAGATATATTTTACACTATTTTAAGCTGAACTTCACTTATCAACTTTCCATACGCTTTGGAGGAGTATCTTGTAATACTCTTTATCTAGTACCTATTTTTGACGTATGATAATTAGTTCTTTGTTACTTATAGTTACCTCCTAATACGGTATCTTAATGCCTTGGGATGTGAACATGCACTCTTGTAAGTGCATGTGCATGTGCAAATGTCTCCACTTCCCCAACAAGCAAGCTTTCAGCCCAGTCATTTTAGTTACATTTCATCATCGGTCCTGGGGTCCATCCCGCCTAGGGGAGGTAACAAAACTCCAGGACCTTGAGCCTAAGCGCGACAAAAGTATTCAGGTAAGTCTAACCTAAGCTTAGGGGACTCTTTGCTGAGTTTATTTTAGCAGCCTCTTCTAAAGTCTTTAAGTTTTCTTACTTCTCCAGGCCAGCTCTGACTGATTGACTACTGAATGAATACCCTACCTTGGTTGAGCTGTTGGCGTTGGTGGGCTTTGCCTGCTTCGTATCATTCGCATTCTAACTAGCCATCCGTCCCACGTGCATGTTTCGTCACCGCTGGTGTCCTCTTGGTTTCACCTCGACTCAATCAAACCTTTCTTCCACTTCCTCTTATCACTACCCCGATTTAGCTCAAATCTGTCTGTCTCATCCCGTCTCGTCTCGTCTTGCCTTGCCTTATCTTCAACCTGAATAGGTCCCTTTTATTATCTGCTTCTCGAATTACCCGACACCTTGGTCCGGCTCCAAGTGACACACTATTATGATCCGCTAGCTACCTACTCCCTGTCCGTAGCACAGAGCTTGTCTCAGGATCCTATATAAGTATCTGTGTCGCGCTCCCTTGCACTGGGTACCCTCTACTCCTGCTGCGTTTGCCACGCTTCCTCTTTTGTCGTGAGTATTCCCTCTTTGGCGAGTACTGCCTCTACTCTCCTACTGTATTGCCCAGCTGACACAGATTTCTTACCAAGACTAAAGCAACCACTTATACATCGCTCTCAGCACATGAACTTGGAAGAAGCGCCCGAATCATGGATGACGATACAAAGGGAGCCTCGGGTATTGCCCAAGGCCTCAAATCCGACAATATCTCAACCGATAGCGAGATCATCCTCACGCCTGATCATGAAGCTCCTTCGTCTCCGAACAACCCGCCCACCGACTCCGCCCTTCTTGACACTCCAATGATGGGTGCCACGACGCCCAGAGGCTCGATGCACTCGAGAAACCCGTCCTTTTCTGGTAGCAGTTCCAACCATGAGGACTGGGATGGCCTTCCACCTCTTGATCGCCTATCTGTGCTTGACCTTCTCGACAACTTTGCTCTTCCCCAGCAGCTCGAGAAGCTACAGAAGGGCATCTCAGCGCAGACGGACAAGGTCAGGCGTTCCAGGGAGGCGATCAAGACCAAGACACAATCTGCTCGGGATCGCATGGTTGAGGAGTGGAGGCGCCGGGTCCCCGAGGCTGATGAACAGCTCGATCGGTACCGCAAACAGATGCAACGCCGTGTCGATAAGCTCGGGAAACGATGGAACGATACAAAGGTTATCAGTGCCAGAGAAAAGGTGTCCTTTATCTTTGGTGTTATGAACATCTTCGTCAGCGGATACCTCATTGGCGCATACCCAGAATACTTTCATTTGTGGTACACCGTACAACTCTTGTATTTCATGCCGATTCGATTCTTCACATATCATCGACGTGGCTACCACTACTTCCTCGCAGACCTCTGCTACTTCACCAACCTGCTACTGGCTCTCTCGATATGGATATTTCCCGGCTCGAAGCGTCTCTTTACCGCCTCATACTGCCTGGCTTTTGGTAACAACGCAGTCGCCATTATCATGTGGCGCAATTCACTGGTCTTCCACAGTTTTGACAAAGTTACGTCACTGTTCATCCACATCATGCCATGTGCGACTTTGCATTGTATCGTTCACCTGTTTTCGCCCGATGAGCAGAAAGAACGGTTCCCTGCAATTTGGACCATCAAGAATTCCCCTCCAGGCTCCCCAACCGCATATGCCAATGTAGTCTCGATGCTTGCTTGGAGTTCCTTGCCCTATATCTTCTGGCAGGTCTTGTACTACATCTTCATCACTGTGCGCCGAAGAGACAAGATTGCGGCTGGTCGGCCAACCTCGTTCACTTGGCTCAAGAAGTCATATGCCAAAACCTGGCTGGGAAAGTTTGTACTCCGACAACCAGAGCACATGCAAGAAGCAACCTTCATGATGATTCAGTATTCATATGCTCTTCTGACTATGCTCCCTTGCCCCTTATGGTTCCTGAGCCGCTGGGCTTCTGCAGGCTTCCTTATGGTGGTCTTTACTTGGAGTATCTATAATGGCGCCACATATTATATCGACGTATTTGGGGTGCGCTTCCAGAAAGAGCTAGAGGCTATGAAGGCCGAGGTGGCTCAATGGCAAAATTCTCCCGAATACATGCCACTATCGCCTACGCTACATCCCCGACCCGATGCATCCTCTGTCCCTCGCCAAGCTCAACAGGGAGCGGCTCCCTCAGCATCTACTGGCCAGATTCCATCCATGAATGAGGTTAATCGAGAGAAGGACTTGATGGAGGGAACGTCTCTGTCTAAAGATGATGTGAACCGGCCTGTTAGTGTGGACAAAATTCCTCTTCTAGATGAAACACGAAGCTCTTCTGCTACTGGAGTTGCTGGGAATTTAGGTGACACAACACGTGGCAGACGAACACGTTGAGCTTGGTCGATAAATTAAGAATCATACATTCGTGCATGCCTTTGTACTGGCATGGGTTATGTGATGAGATCCCTACTTACATTTTTCTTTTAATGGTTTGTGACATTTAAGCAATGCGATGTTACTAGCGTTCACTGAACCTTTACCTGTCAATTGATTCTCGCTGAAAGATAAAATACTACTAGTGGATACCCCCAAACTACTGTGTTACTTTGACAGCTCTCCTTAGTTGCGTATCATTGTCGGCGTGAACGAACATATGCAGACTAGCATAACGTAAATAACATGTGATCGCGACGATCACCACAATTAGGGGAAGTCTGCTCGCTGAACTTGAATGAGGAGGTTTGCCCCCATCAGATTCATATTCATCAGGCATCTATCTACCTTACCATAGGGCAATCCGCTGTGCTGTGCGGGCCGAATGGCCAAAATGAACAGAAAACAATCGCTAAAGCTCGCCCGCTTGCTCGCTTTACCTGCCTGAAAGGTAAAAAGAGAGACCCCTTTCCATCGTTAAACCCATCCTTTCATCCAAATGGGGTGTCATGATCCGTCACAAACCCCAATGTCCCAAAACCAGTAAAGCAATCCTGCCAACACCGCCTTCCCTAGCCCACTGAAGCACCGAGTGAGTCCTGATACAACGCCAATAAATGCACAATGCAATAGCCTTGGGGGTATGAATTTGTAGCGCACAATATGCAAATTTCAAGAGTTCCAGGAACTCTTTGCACTGTGCCTGTAGTAAAATGCGTATTCCATATGGTATATGGTCATAGTCTAGAGCGAACATATCGAAACGCTTCTGAGCAACTCGCAAAAATGATGTAAGGTAACCCCTGATCGTCATCAGCTGGAAGACTCAGCGAATAACGGCCAAGTCGGCAAGCCGACCTCCATTATCTCCGTCTTCTCGGGTCCCAGGTCTGCGGCCGAAGGTGGACCAGAATCTCAAGGTCTCATCTCCAGCGCCAGTCACTATTGTTCGGCCATCTGGGCTCATAGCCAAGTAAAGCACACGATAGGTGTGGCCTGTGAGACTGGCCACTTGGGTCATGGAAGGATACTTCCAGACAACAATCTGATTTTGGCTGTATCCATGCGTGGATACGATTTCATTTGAGTTTTTCGACCAAGCAATATTGCAAACCTGGCTGCCTGTATCGATCTCGTTGATGACTGAGCCCTTGACCGTGTCGTGAAATATTATGCGACGGTCTGCAGTGCCACCTCCAGAAGCCAAAAGGCCACGCTGATGGGGCGACCACGATATTGCTTTGACGGCTGCGGTGTGATCTGAGAACTTCCAAAGCGGTGTCTCCGAGAGCTTATCCCAGACCATGAGCTTGTTGTCATTGCCACCACTCGCTAGTTGACCGTCTTCGCAATTCCATTTGAGTCCACAGACTTCCTGTTTATGGCCGACCAGTTTCCTCAGCCACTGATCCGGGGCTCGTACATCCCGATGATAGATCAATCGATCGCGTGATCCAGATGTAAGAATGTGCGTGTTCCAAGCGAGAGAACCTACTCTTGCTGTGTGTCCGGTCATTGTTCGCAGCCTGCGAGCCTTTTCCGCGTCCCAGATTTGTACAAGGCCTTTGCCCGTTCCTATAGCAAGGTGCGTGCCTTTTTGAATCCACGAAACGCTTGTGACAGTGTCATCATCGAGTGTGCAGAGCTTGTTGACTTTGCTAGTTTGCGCATTCCACATGTACACACTGGAGCCCAGGCCAACTCCGAGAATGTTGGCACTTCCCCAGTCGACCAAGTTAAGGTAAAAGTCATCGGCTAGTTCGGGAGCATCGAGAACCTTGTACGGAACCTTACTGACAGCCCTGGGTTGACGTCTGGGACTCAGTAGCATTTGTTGACTTCCAAACCGCACTGGAGACAAGCTGTAAATCTCACTCCGAGTATCGAGGTTGGGGCCATGCCGGCTTTGCGGTGTCTTTGAGGGAGTGGGGTGCCCCGCGACCTGATTATGATGTCGAGGTGACATGTACGAGAAGAGATTTTTGTGAGGAGTAGAAGGTGTTAATGATGATGGCAGTGATGGAGCTGTCGCATTTGTGGGAGGAGTGTGAGCCCGCGTACCATCATTCGTGGGAATATGAGAGCTTGTAGGAAGGGTTTGAGTTGGGGTGAGGGTTGGGGTAGCTGCTTGTGGTACAGAGCTCTCGAAGAGCTCAGCACGTAGTAGGTGAGAAAAGGTCCGGTTTGCCTCCTCCGCTAGCATTGCATGTCAATATTTGAATTAGATTGGGTGTTTAGGAATCAACATACTCTTCTGAAAATGGAGCTCACCATGCGGTGTACGTTTCTTTTGTTTTGATGGTGTGGCAGGAGATCCATCCTCATGCAATAGACTAAAGCTTGCTTGCAGGTCCTGGCCAGAGCGGGTCGGAATGAATCTGCAGGGTAATGAGCATATGCGGCGGTCAAAACAAGGGGTCAACAAACCGATCGCCATTTATTCGCTGCCGCTTACGATGAGGGCTGGCACCTGGGGTGCTCTCACGTTGCGGACGTTGGAACTCTCGGAGCAGCGCACTATCGACGGCATCGATGTCGAAAGGACTCGCGCGGGCACCTTCGCTTTTCCTTGCATTGCTGCGGAGAGCACGGTTTTGTGCGTTATCGTGGCTATGTCGGGGTTCTAAACGGGAGCGATCTGAGCGGGGAGGTGTAGATGAGCGAGGAGTGGCGGTATGGCTCTTGGATTCGTCGATAGCTCGCTTTGCTGATTGATGATTCAAGGCAGCCATGCCCGCGGCTTCTGGGAGCGCCGCCATAGTTGCGATATTGGCGATACGGTTTGCAGTCGAGGTACTGAAGGGCTGTTGTAGCAGGTGGTGGTGAGGGCGCGTATAGAGATCAAGATTGCGAGGCAGGCGTAGGAGCGTCGTTTCGTTGATATTGGTCAAGCGATGAGTATGAAAAAGAGAGTCGAGGCGAGACGGTGAGGGCGCGGTCCCAAGCACCGTCCAGCTAATATCAATCTTGGTTCGTTGTAAGGCGTTTATCGCATCGTCCCGATATTCTCGCAGAAACCCAGACAGGAACTGGAAACGTTGATCACAATACTCGATGACGTTAATAAAGCGAGCTCGTACTTAATCGATAAAAGTAATTTTATGCTGAAGAGAACCGATGGCCGTCGACTGGAAGAAAGCGAAAAGGGAAAGCCTGTGATGATGCACGACGCGATGGTTGACGATATGAGGCGTGAGGTGCAAGATTCAAGTCAAACAGAGCCAGCAGTAGTGGAAGACGGAGGTTGAAGCGGGCGGGTGCGGTAATGTCCAGCGCTGAGGGCAGAAATGCGCTAGGGGTGGCGGGAAGAGGGTCGCAGCTCTCGTGAGGGATGGCTGTTGCTTGTTGCTGCTGGAGGGAGGTTGAACTGGGGCTCTCATGGCGCGCTAGAAACCGCGTGGCCAATCAGATAGCTCAGACATCGGAACCAAACCCCCCTGTGCCCTCCGGACGGGCTTGACAAGGAGGGACCGCGGACGACCAGGAAACGCGCGGGTCAACAACAACAACCAAAATAATAGCAGAAGAACCGTGATTCTGTTATTGAACGCAATAGACCTGAACATAATGACACGCGATTGAGTGGATATTGTTCGTCATGGGCAGGTGCTTTATTTCTCAATGGAACCCATAGATGCTCAATTGTTCTTCCACATTCCTCTTCTTTCTTGAGACCGTTGAAACTATATTGTTACTGTTCCCCATCTCTTATCAGGAGGGTCCCTCTTGATTCATGATACCCAGTACCTTACTTACCAACATAGGTAATCCGGGTATTCGGTTGGTGCCGGCGAGCACATGGCACGGCATCTGTCTGCCTTTGGTGTCAGCTGCTGCGTCATTCTCAACGGCTGTGAGGAAATGAGGTATCGACTCTGGAAGAAAGCATCACCAAACAATAGCATCCAATGTTATGCATTCGATTTCGATCCCAACAAGAAATGGAGTTTTGACAAGGTACATATGATTATCTAACAGCCGCTGTAGTAACAACAGAAATTGATACTACTAGCCTCTCAAACTGACCATAACAAACATGAGGATTTACATATGATGAATGTCATTAATAAGAAGCGCATACATTCGCCTTGTGCATGACTTAGACGTATAAAAAAAAAAAAACATGCACATGGGCAGTGCAACAAGAAGGGTGCGAGACACAAGAAGTGGGAGAATGATAAAAATTGAGGCTGATTCATTGCAATATAAATACGAATTGTAAGGCCTGCTGCCCGGATGTGAGACGATCAATTGTTCTTGTTTTGTTTGTATCTGGACAATCAATATTTTCGGAGCCGGTCTCGGAGCAGTCTACAAGCTAAGGTATAACAAACAAGCGGGACGTTCCGCAGCTAGTTAGTCCAGACCTCATCGTTTGACGATCATGAGAGCGACATGCTTTACTCACCTTCAGCATCTACGGATATATGTCGACATATCCTAGGTGCCTACGCATCTAGATATCAGTGATCTTGAACAAATGTAGCTAATTCAGTGACTGGATCGCAGCTGAACGTAACACGCGCGTATATAGCGCGATCTCTTTGCCCCAGCCTTCGAGGCTTAAGTCAATTGGTTGGCTCTAAACTGTCATCAATTGCATTGCTTGTTTGTGTCCTTTGTCTGTGGCCTCTCAGACAACCAGCGTGTCAGCGTCCAATAAGCGCCTGGCTCTGTCTACAGTGCTGTTACGAATGAGGAATACTGTTGACGCGGTTCGCGTTAATCCGCGTCGACACGCCACTCAACGCGTCTAAACCGCGTCGCTCTTTTCCCCTCTTGTCCCCTTGATTCTTCTTTCCCCACTTGAATTCCAATGGAATGTTTTGGCCAGATGATGGGTCGCAGCAAGGACATGAATATTGGCCTGTGGCCACGCGAATGGCTTCTAAACTCCACTCCAAAAGCTGATGTCGTTATGGGAAAACAAGCCTTAGGGAGCAAGAAAACATCCGGCCTTGACATAGGGTGTCAAAATAAATTCGGCAAAGGATATCCTAAACTTATACTAAGTTACCTAGGTTTTTTTTATCTCTTAGGATCAAGGTCCCGAGTTTTCTTTCCTCCCCTAGACAAGCTGTGGTAAATAATAACAATCGTCCACGCTGTACGATATCTTGGGTGTTATTGTACGCCCGACTGAAAGCTTAACTCTCCAACCCTTCGAGGTCAGATATCCTGCAGCTTGCGGTCATGGGAACCTTGGGTCATCACTTCATTCTATTGTTCGTTCTTTGACGATGCCTCTAAAAATTGTTCTATCATGTCAAGGGCAGTCTCCCAACAGAGAACTCCCTCCATACCTTGCTGCGCCTTGTTGCTTCAAAGCACGGTCAAGCCACCCTCAAAATTGTGAAAATGAACAAAGAAAATATGGAATGGCGTTTTCAAGGGGTAAAAGAAAAGGAAAAAGAATGATGTCAGTCAGTCAGGGATATATATGTATGCGCAACAAAATAAAGGCCCCAAGGTCCGAATATTGGAAAGGGTCGGCATGTGAGTGAGTATGTCCCGCACCACTAGCACACGAGCACTCGACTCATTCCATTGTTCATGCTTGGGCCTCTGCTTGCGCGAGCAGTCTCTCTCGCCATCCATTGCAGACCTTCTCGAATCCGCCAATCACATCTCCACACACTCCTGCACATTCTCGCTTCTCCAGACGTTCTCCCCAATTGCCCCTTGTCAGCCATCGCTCGCCCTCCTCTCTAAGCTCCTCTTCCCTCCTCATTTCAGCCACGATTTCCTTTGCGCTCTTCAGTCTTCTTGTCGCCATTGTCGTTGTCTGGCGAGACATGTGTAGTGTGTCAGAGAGGTAATTGAGGTTTTGCACAAGCTCAGTTGTAAGGGTGTGGAGGCTAGTCAAGGAGTTGAAGGCCGATGTTGAAGGCCGCGGCATGGCATCAGAGAGGTTTAAGAGTAACGGTATCAAGTCGTCAATAGTCTCTGGGTCCGGCGGTGCAACGAGAGGAGACAGCAAAGAGAAAGACAGGTTATGGATCTGGCGAGATTGGTGATTCAGGTGCGTGGTCAACGCTGAGTGTGCCGTTATCAACCTATGATCTATGTTAGCCTCGGATTGTATTAAAAGCGCCACCGCATCTACAGACCTTGAGGCGCTAGCTTCAACACTTGACTGGGAGCCGAGATCCCGCAGGGCGTTCGTCACTCTCCTGAAAACATCGTCTGCTGGGCCGCCGTAGTTCTCTGTCCCTCTCCGAGCCAGCGACTCTACAGCATCCATTTTGGACACCAAGCCAGGTGGCATACCTGGGGAATCCAGGTCGGATTCCGAACCATATTCACTCCCATCGTAATTACTAGTTTGGCGCTGGTGTTTCCGTCGAGGTGAGAGAAGTGTGAGGTTCATGGCCTTTGCTCTGTCACTTCCTTGCTTTTTTGGACTGCTGGTGTCCTCGGTATCTTCGATCTCGTCCATCTGATCATTGCCCTGTCCTTCCCCTTCAGCTCCAAGCATGTCACTGTTGACATCACCATCTGTGTATTCTCCTTCGTCTCCTGAGTCAGAAAAGGCATCGGCAAGCTCATCAGCTAGGTTGCCCATGCCGTTTCCACCCAAGTCGGATGCATCCTGCTGATTGAAGCTGTTCCGGAACGGGGTGGAAGGTTCTTGCGCCGATGACTTGGAGAGCCTTCGGGCTTGGGGCGAGCCGGAGAAGCTATCGAAGGCGGACGAGTTCCGAGAGTGTCTGGGAGTATGCGGCGATGATGGCATTTTTGATGTGTCGAACTGCAGATGCAGGAGTCTGTGACTACCACCGATCCACCGCCAAGTGCAGCGGATTGGACACCGCCTTATTTCACGAGTCGCGGTGTGAATCAGGAAGCTTCGGGTATTTTTATCGATTCTCTCTCGCAGTAAAATATTGTATCGCAGAGTTAGTGGTTGCTCGATCTCCTTTCAAAATGGAGGGTGTCGAGGGAGGGTCGGCGACGCTTGAAATGATATCGGCTTAGGTGACCAGGGACCCGTATTAGGTACTGGCTAACTACTAAATTATTGATCACACCAAATTGGCCGCCAACAAAAGGACAGGACAATGAACGAACCGAGCTCCCAGTGCGTCTCATATGCTTAAGGTTCGTTTCTTTATGCGATTTGCTATGTCTCCTTTCGATGCTACGCAATCTTACCAATATATCCCAGGGTATTTCGACTCGACTCAACTATCACAGCGTTTAATATTTCTTGATATAGTCGTGGCGGCTCGATGTTGGTAGCGAAACACAAGGTGGACCGTGCCAGGACTGGCGCTAATGCGGGCAAAGTGCCAAAGGGTATTGGTGTTAGTGCCAGCCCAGTGGACGAGATAATGTTATGCAGAGTTGTGTAGGGGATGAATATCAAAACGGTTCCATTACTATCCAACATTTGTGGCTTAGGCTGTCTCCAAATAAATCGCACAGCCACGCTACACCAAAAAGAAGCAAACTTGACTTATCAGAAGCTCTCGCGGGGCACTCTGAAGTTCGGATTTCTTATGTACATCTCTCGTTCTCATCAGACACGCCCCCAAACTCTGTCGATTTCACTTGTTTGGCTGAAGACAGACAAACTCTAGCTTCGTACAGGTATTCCTTTACATAAAGTGTGGCTCCTATATTTCTTGATCAGAAGACGCAAAAGCAGCTCTGAATATGGCGACGTTTCGGCGGTTTCGACCTGACGATGTGAACAAGTTTTCCAAGTGCAATCTCGACCCCTTCACGGAAACTTACGAGCTCAATTTCTACCTCCAATACCATGCAAAATGGCCATCTCTCTTTCAAGTTTGTGAGGATATGGATGGAAACATTGTTGGATATAGTGAGATTTATCCTTTACATTCAGTACCAGCTTGTCGAGGCTAACGTATTGACTGACAGTCATGGGCAAAGTCGAGTCTTCTCCAGACACCTACAAATTCTCAGAGCATTACCTACCATGGCACGCTCACATAACGGCGCTCACTGTTGCCCCAGAAGCTAGAAGATCTGGCATTGCAAAGATCCTGACTGATCAGCTGGAAGTCGCAGCTGACGCTGAGAACGCCTGGTTCGTGGACTTGTTCGTTCGAAGCAGCAACCACAGAGCCATTGCCCTTTACAAGAATCTGGGTTACAGCGTCTTCCGCGTGGTGAGGGACTACTACGGTGACCACGCAACGGACCCTTCCAGGGCGAGCGAGGACGCATTCGACATGCGCAAGCCCATGAAGCGAGACAAGGATCGTCAGCACATTCGAGATGATGGAGAGACTCATATGGTTGATCCCGAGGATGTTTGGTAAACGGTATCAATATGCGATTGTCCTTTCCATAACTCCATCGAGCTTGAAACTCAACTCAAAATCCAGTGTATAAGCTTACCGCCCCTATCATGACATGATGAATACTAACCATTCATATCCAGGCTCCATCCACTTCATAAACGCTTCCACTCACAAAGGTACTCTCAGGGCCGAGGAGGAAAGCTATCACATTGGCACACTCTTCTGACGTCCCTTGGCGCTGGAAGGCAGTTGGCTCGTCGAAAGCGGCGTCGTCTGGTCGGTTGTGCATATCCCATGCCTTCTTCATCAATGGGGTATATATGGCTCCAGGAGCAACAGCGTTGACTCGCACTTCTCGGTGGCCATTCTCCTTTGCTGCCGCTCTTGTCAACCCAACTATTCCATGTTTGCTGGCGTCATAGGCGCCGTGCTTGGCAAATCCTGATTATACTGGTCAGCTTTAGAGATCCCATTTATGTGCAGTTTGCAACCTGCCCTTGATGCCATGAATAGAAGCAACGTTGACGATGGAGCCTCCGTCTACTATCCTGTTGAGCTGTGCCCGTAGACAATACATTGTTCCTGTCAAGTTCACAGCGATGATCTTATGCCACTCTTCGTCCTCAAGTTCCGCTACGGCACGAAGACCGTGGTGCTTCCCAATGATCCCAGCCACGTTAGCTGCCCCATCGAGTCTCCCATATTTCTCAACAGTAGCGTCTAGCCAGTCTTCAACTTGGGGCCGTTGTGAGACGTCGACACGAGAAACTAGCACCTCAATGCCCTGCTCGTCAAAGTATGCTGTAGCAGTTGACATGGCATCGGGGTCGATATCGGCGATGCTCACAGTAGCCCCGCGTTTTGCAAGAACTTTGGCTGTTGCGAAGCCGATTCCGCTTGCACCGCCAGTCAGCGCATAAACTTTTCCTTTGAGTGACATTGTCTGTGGCTTCAAGGTCGTGAGTTGGCTGCTAGATAGCAAATGGGAATGAGTCAGATGCTATGGTACAAAAGGATATTTATATATAGATATAAGCTTGGGCTTCATGGCAGGCTGGATCGAGATTCCCCGCTTGAAACAGCCGGTGGTTAATTTGGGGAATAATTGACATTGTATTAGAGGTGTATGATATACTTGAAGCTCCAGGGTAAGTACTTGAAACTGGCCTGTGACGGTTCTGCTTGACTTCCTCTAGTCTTATGATCATCTACCCATTAATATCCTATAGCATAGAGTATGCTGTGCAGCTCGTATGAAAGCTCGGCATTTCAAGGGAAGTATAGACTGCTAAATGCAACGAGATACTTTACCTGAAACCTCTCTTGTACATTTATATGCAGGACAATACTGTATCCATCGGATGGGGTAGCACTGTAATAAAGGAATTACGTAGTTGCCAAACTGTCGGGTACGGCTGGTTATATCTTTCGTTTGAATGGACAGTGTCCTCTTCAGACAACGACACTGGCTTGCAGCTGAGGCGATACCTTAAACTCGACTTGCTTTTCACCCACGTTCAGGTACCTGAGCCCCAGCAATCAGCGCCTTTAGACAACAGCCCAGGTCCAGGCCCGGGCTGTCCCCTGCTAGGTTAGGTAGTTGCCTCGCTGACGGGCAGTGCCAACGTCGCCCTTGTTCCCATCAATTTCCAACCAAACACGGGCAAGCACGCACGCCTCGATTCATCATCCGTCCCCATCACCAGGCCCATCCACTTCCGAGCCATCTCGTCTGGTGCTGTTTACCCATCACCATCACGTACGTTTGATTTTTGGCCTGACTAAAGTCTTTCTACTCGGCCAACGAACATAGAGATTTCTTTGTTCTTTCTCTTTGTTGCACAGCATACGCAATAAAACCGCTGTCAACTTAGTTACCGCATTCCCAGGCCCTCCTTTTTTATTTTGTTTTATCACACTTATTAATACTCGGCTTTGCTGCCTTGCGGCGCCTTTGCTTTTCCCTTTCCCCTTACGCCGACTTTTTTTTCTCCCTTCTTCAACATCGCCTTTTCACCAAACCAGCCTGCGCGTGAGCTATTCATCGTCAGCCACCGCACCTAAACCATTTCTGGCCTCATTGTCTATTTTCTATTTTACTAGACAAAACCAAATCAACAGAGATGGCTACCACCGCGATGGATTACGAGGCTGCCAATGGCGACCGGTACGAAGGTTCGTTGCCAGCTCCAAGCGCGTTGATGCACGCGCTTGCTTGCTCTTCATTACTGTTTACATGAACAACACTCCATCAAATTCGTCTGCCGCACTCTATACTCAGCACCCTCCCGTCACCCGATCAGCCCATCCTATCGTATCTATTCAGCTCCACTCGTAGCTAACCGGCCTGTTCTAGATGAGGCTCCTCGATATGAGCGCGACAACCGAAGTGCCTCGCCTCGCCCTCGTGACGACAACGAGGGCAGCCGCCGTCGCTCCGCCTCACCTGGCGGCCATGGTGACAGGTTCGTTTCAATGAGTCCCACCTCATCGACAAATACTGACACATATATCCACAATAGCAACATGAAGGACGTGTCTGCTTCCCGGGACGACGATGACGGTGCTATCAACCCCGGATCCAACCTATTTGTCACAGGTATCCACCCCAAGCTTTCCGAAGCTGAGGTGTCCAAGATGTTTGAAAAATATGGCGATGTTGAGAAATGCCAAATTATGCGTGACCCTCACACCAAAGAGTCTCGCGGATTTGGCTTTGTCAAGATGGTCACATCTGAACAAGCCGAAGCTGCCAAAGAGGGTCTTCAGGGCGAACAGATCGAGGGTCGCACTTTGAGCATCGAGAAGGCCCGCCGAGCCCGCCCTCGTACCCCGACTCCTGGCAAGTACTTTGGCCCACCCAAGCGAGGTAAGGAATCCCAGTAGCGACATAATGGGTGTTGTACTGATCAGTCACAGAGCCTCGTCCTGGACGTTACGATGATCGCCGACGTGGTGGTTACGGAGGCGGCGGCGGCGGTGGTTACGGCCGTGATGACCCTTACCGCTACCGTGGTTACGACCGCAACTACGAGCGACGCTATGAGGACCGTGGAGGTGGTTACGGTGGCAGCAGCGGCGGAGGAGGAGGTGGTGGTGGCCGCGACTACGACCGCAGCTACCGTGATGAGCGTCGTTACGAGGATCGAGGCGGCTATGGTGGCCGCGACTATGATCGAGGCTATGAACGCCGTGACCGTGACGAGGGCTACGGCCGTGATCGCTACGGAGGAGGAGGCGGCGGTGGCGGTCGTGAAGAGCGAGACCGCTATGGCCCTCGGGGAGGCCCTGGAGGTTCTGGCTATGAACGTGGTGGTGACCGATACGAACGCGGAGGCGACCGAGATGGTGCTCGAACTCGCGACCCAGCTGCCAGCGCTGGAGGAGCTGGTTATGGCGAATCTGCCTCTCGATCCGAGACACGCGATGCCTATGGAGGTTCGACCTACTCCTGACTTCCTCCCAATTATTTACTCGCTAACCCTACCAGGCGCTCCCGATCGTAACATTCAGTAAACGCATAACTGATGTTTGCCACGACTCGACTGAAAGAACAGTCTTTGGGATCACACATCCATTCTCCTTTCCTCTACTAACCCCGTAACTTTGCTTGTTCAATTTTTTTCTGTTAACTGTTATTTACTTGTTGTTTTCTTATCTTTCATGGACCACAGCAGACTGAATCGGGCTCTGCTCACACAGGAGTTTAGTGTGATTGCGACAGTTAAGGGATTGGAATCAAAAATGGGTACTCGGCCTGCGTCACTTGAGTTTTGTTGCTGGTCGTCGGTTTTGCAACAAGGTCACAGATGGACCACATTTGGCAGCTTCCGGATCTTTGCAAATCAAACACTTCATCAGTCATCCATCGCGTCTTCGACGACTTTATGATAGCTATTGCCAGCACAACATCAACCAGATGTCGACTCCGGCCTAATCGGTGAATCACATGGACTATCAAACTCAACTTCGAATGCGGCCTCGCGACTCAACTGCCCGTGCTGTCCTCGTATCACATACACATACTATTATGGGGTATGCGAGATGGTCACTTGTGGCTGCTACTTTGCTCTGCTCGCCCTGACTGACTTTACTATTGACTCAGAGACGCCTGTAAATGTTTCACCCACCGCCAATCAAATCACACATCGCTGTAAAACAACTTGACACCCCCTACAACTCTAACAATCAATCAATGAAAACCGCTATCGCTAGGCTCACGCGTGGGGTGTATAATGTTTCTCGGCTTTCAGCGATTCGGTACACCAAAGTCCTCTCAACCACCGTCTTCTCGCCAAGCTCTTCCAATATACCCCTGGGATTATGATTCTGCAAACTTATCGCCAACATCCAGTCTAATTCTTGCAAAACTACAGGACTGGACCCGTGTACTGGTAAGGACTGCAAGTTGTGATCCTGCTGACTGAATGGTAGGGTGATCCCCCAAATTGGATATATTCATACACGAGGACAACCACCGATGTTTTCGCTGCCACAAGTCCAAACAGTGAGTTGGGCCAATGCTCCTTTAAGGGCCGACTCAAACAAGAGTTGTAGCCATGCAGAAATGCTATTTCAATTTCCCATCACTCAATAGGGATCACAAAGGAGCATACGTGTGGCCATGGAGCATCTAGCGATGCATGCCTTTGACAGTGCGTTGTATTCATTTCAAAGGACATCGAGAAATTGGCTGTAATAAATAGCTGCCATAGAAGCAATCTCCCAACTAGTTTCAGTTTATCACTTTGTAAATATTCGTGTTATTAAACTTCCTCCCTTGATGCGCCTGACGTCTCCGTGCTTATTCAGCTCGGTATTTTGACCTGTCGGCCACACGATAGTTATAGCTTCGTATTATATGTGTAAGTAGGAAACGATATGGAGATGATTCCCTGGACTCATATTAAGGACCCAGCCCGCCTGCATCCTTCGCATGGCCATTGAAAAATGTAAGCAACTTTGATGGCTAGTTGATTGCGTTGAATGTCTGCATTTGGTGACCCATCGTTTTCACAGAACCCAACCTGCTATCTTAAGGCTGCTTCCTCGCCCCCTGATAAATGGTCTCCAATGAGGCACACGTCTGGTTACTGCTGGCGACTTGCAGGTCGATTTGGGTTTGCTCCAAGCAGCCACCCCACGCCAGATACCAGTGTACCAGTCGCAGCCTCTCTTAGCTGATCCCTCTTCCTTGTTCTGTTCTGCTCGTGCGACTCGGACTCAGAGGACTCGGACTCTGCATTCGTCTTATCTGATGTAAAGGAACCCTGCAAGCTTGACAACACAGTTAGGTTCCTGGACGCGACCCTGGCTGTGGCTCTGGAAAGATCGAAGAGAGACATTGGTGCTTCCTCGGCTTGACGAGCTGTCGCGCTGGCAGATATGTTGCGGGGTGGATAAGCCTTGTCTGGGTCTGGTGTATCGAACGAGCCAGGGAGACCCGAAAGGTCACCTGCGGTATCCCAGGCAGCTTCTCGAGCAGCCTCCTCCTTAATTGCAGCATCCAACTGCTCTTCGCAACGACGGAAGGTCTTTAATACTTCCTGAAGCTGAGATGGGGGTGCTATCCGTAGAGAAGTTGCCAGGCACTCAATCCGCTGCTCGAGATGGCGTATCTCGGGATTTCCACTTGCCGTTCCGAGATGTGTTGGCTTCTGGGATCTCTCCGTGCGGACATATTTGCCAGCGTCAAGTGCTGCCTTCCATGACCATTCGTCAGATATGCCTGCAGGTTGCGACTTATGCACGTTCTCATCGGCACCAAGACGGGTTACCACGTAAGAGTATGCAGTTTCGAAGTCGTCTTCGCGCAAAGCAGCTTCGACGCACATGGCGACGATTCGTTTTGTGACCAATGATTTGACCGCGTCTTGATCCTCTGTTATCGGCTGCTGCTTTCCTGGCCTCACGTAAATTGGCAAATTCGCATGGATCATGTTGTTTCCTAGTTCCTCAAACTCTTGCAAACGTGTGTATGCTTTGGGATTTTGTTCTAGAACCTTCTCGATAATCGAGACCGGATCAGAGTGCACTCGAAGTACAACAGGACTGAAAGGTTCGCCTTGTTTGAGTACCAGGCGATAGTCGCTCAAGGCATGAGTAGCCTTCAACAATGCTTCGATGCGTTTTCTGACGGGATGATTTGTACCTAACGTTCTCGGAAAAGCTTTGAGGCTGATTTGGTTGTCAACAATGGTGCCCCGAGGACATAATAACTGACTTACATTTCGTCGCATCTTTTCAACCCCCCTCTATTTCGGTTTGGATTTGAAGCATTGTCGAAGGCCCCAAGAGCTGCGTTTTGTGCAGTTTTTAGCACGGCAGATACCGACAGAGGCGCATCTGGCCCTTCTTGATCGTAAAGGGTTCTTGCTAGGTTGTATCCTAAGACGTGTCAGGTGTAACTTGGCCATATAGACATGCTCATGATACATACGTGAGCGCGAAAGCATCGCTTTCAAAAGCTCTGTCTCAATGAACTCCAGGCTCACATTGCCAAATATGCCCTGCAAAGTTTCGTCTCCGGTGGACTTCGGACTGTTTCCCCAACCATGCAGCCATAGTATCTCTTTTCGTGCCCGGATCCAGAAACCGTCGTCATCAGAGGCACGAGTTGGAAGATTTCGTATAAGACGGCTAATTTGCGATTTTTGTTCCTGCTGATCCTGAATAAACGCCAGATCTCCAGCTTTACGAACTGTGCAGGGGACGCCCGAGTGGGTAAGAAGATAAGCGCTTTGGATGAGAGCAGGGAGAAGATCAAGAGATTCCTCTTTGGGGGTTGTAAGAGGATTTGAGCCTTGCAGTAGGTCGTTCCGTAGGTATGTCGCAGCTTTGGCTCCGCCAAATGCATCCATATCGAAAGGCGGAACAGGGGCAAGATTTTCTACTGCGGTTTGAAGTGTTATATCGGAGTCTTCATCCAAGAGAGACCGGATCTTATTGCAAATTCTGAAGGTTGCCTCCAAAGCCCCCAATTCAGGATCAGAGACAAGATATGCAGAAGCTAGGACGGCCCTGGCATAAGAGCGGTCGAGATACTGCTGTTGGTTTTCCTGAAGCCACGAGCCGACATCATTTCCCAGGTCTATATCCGACGGCCCATCCCAGGATTCAATGGCTTTGAGAGCGACTGGCCAGGATGTTGCCGCTTTAGAGGCGAGCCATTCGAGGGCCTGCTCCCAACCAGGACACGATAATTCAGGCGCTGCATCCGTTTCATTTGATACATCTTGGTCAAAGGCCTCGCGTTTCCACCTCGATTCGTTATGTAGCCAAGGCCCAACAAGCCCACTCAGATCACGGCCAGCTAGGCCAAACTCATCATCGACGGCACCTGTATCAGCCAGGAGATAATCGATGGCCATTCTGTCAGGTAGATTCTGGAACTCAAGCAGCGAATACCGTATAGGTCTTTGTGGATAATACTCGTAGTTTCGTCTGACCAGAGGGAGTACCGTTGAGATCATCCACGTGTGAAGTTCTTGCGAATGCTGCAGGAATGGGGATACCAGATCAGAAACTTGTGGTAGCATGCCTGCTTCTTCGTCCATTCTGTAAGCCCTCAAAAGTAAGAAAGAGGTGAGTGGATCAGCCTCGTGAGCGAGAGTGAGAGGCACATCAGTATTTTTGAGGGAGAGAAGATGAAGTTTCTTGACTTTTCTTGAAGCCTGATCTTCTGTCATACTTTGAACAGAAGAAGTGTCGAGCTGGTAGTCTGAATTTGTCTGTGATGGTGACTCGCCGCTGGCCATGGCTTGTATGAGAGGTACATACACTGCCGGACTGAGGGTTTCGGGAAGATATGTGAGAATGATTCGGAGCACCAGCTCTGGCCGTAGTATTACTGCATGTTGACCAATGAGGTAGGTCAAGTTATCAATGTCGGCGATGGTTGCGAAGTGTACAGCCAAGAGCACCAGCTTCGCAGGACCCAGCGTGACATGAGCCGCCATGATGATGATGATGATGATAGTATTCCCAGTCGGATGATAGAGTCAATGAGAGCATAAGTGTTAGTGAAACTTTTAGAAATAGTTTCGCTTTAGGATTGGAAAAGGAGACGTCATATGTTGGTTAGCCAGGCCAGCTTCAACTAACAAAGTGGCAGGTTACCTTATTAGCACCTCTGTCTGTACTGAACAGAGTGGACAAGGTTAAGGTGTACCTTGCTTTGGGTAGCTACAGCCACACATATTACGCCACACATACATGAGCATCTGTAGCGGCTCAAGCGTTATTTTCAGTGAGCCGAGAGGATCCACTTCACCATCCAATCCACGGGCACCCATTTGCTACTCGGCCAAGGTACGGGTGAACTCAAGAGCCGGAAGCACTTCACGATTGCAACGTCAAACGAACCGCGATTCAACGATCAGATACTGCCCGACCCGCGCAAAGCCTCGACACACACTCAATTGGCTCAAGATGGCGTCGGGATACGGCATGAACGGCGGTAAGTCTATCAAGGGAGCTTCCACGCCCACATACAACCAGACAAACATTCCTTGGACTGACGACATCTACCTGGACTCTAGGCGTTGGCCGCTGCTTTCCCTTCTGGCAGGAAGTTATGGGATGCTATGTGGTCAACACCACTGCCGCTGATGACTCTGGCAAGAAGAAGTGTGGTCTGGTTCTCGAAGATTACTACGAGTGCCTCCACCACAAGAAGGAGGTAGGTTGAAGCATGCAGATTCAGCGTTGCTTTCGGCATAGTAGGACAGTGAATTAACAGCAATCGACAGCATGCTCGAGCTCTCGCTATGCAAGCCGCCTACGCCCGAAGCGAGTCCGCTACAGCGCGCGATGATGCGCCCAGCGTTAAACAAATAAGGAGTCTAGGACTCATCGACAAGGAGGAAGACACGAAGAAGGTGCTAGGACAAAGCTAGACGACGGATGGATATGGAAATACTCAATGAATGATACTCGAATGCTATTTACGCTAGCCGGATTACCTGTATCGCTCAGCTACACATGAAGGAATAAACCTTGGTTTCGCTCAAGCTGCCAATCGTGACAACGCCCAAACCAGCTGGGACTTTTGACGAGCCATCGATGGTAGGACTGCCAGTTCCTTCGATATGAAACAACTATTGAGTAATCCATTTTGGGAAAATTCTACAGCAATACCACCAAGCAGGTTAGCATTGTGCTCAGGATCTTGTTGACATATGCATAAATCGGGCCAAGGGCGAGCCTGACTGAAATTGGTTCATCGTAAAATGTCCAAGTCTAAGGACAGCAGGAACCAAGCAAGGCACAAGTGCCAGAGAGGGAAAGGTGCGTATGTAGGTAACCGGTCATATTTGCCAGCCGACGACAGCTGGCCGCCAGTTCCCCGTCATACCTCCCATCAACAATCTCCAAGCAACCCGGATCTCCTTACACTCAGTGAGGGTATATTGTTACTTCAGTTGTGACAGGCCGACTCTCAAAGACGCCTTTCTTTCATCTTCGTCTGCAAACGGCCTTCTCAGATTGCTGGGTATCTGCTAGAGCTTGTGCAACATGCCTTCTCTTGAGGGAATTGAAGTTGCGATCGTCACTCAGCCCGAACTGGCCAAACTCCCCGAGTTTCCTCTCTTGGATTTTTCTTCTCAGAGTGTTCTGCCGTCTGCTGATCAACTGGCTTGCTTGAGTCTCGCCGCCTCGAGCCGACTTGGTTCATTGCCACGCCAACTTCGGAAGACCAGTCCTCGGATTTCTGTCTACATCCCCTCAGACCCAGGTTTGTCTTTGTCTGAACCAAAGCCTCCGAGGAACCCTGTCTGACTGGGTTTAGAATCACGATTTGGAATCCACTATGCACTCAACGAAACGTCACAACTGCCACGCTACTTGTATTTCAAGATTTTCATGAATGGCAGAAACGTCACAAATTGTGGCGTGAGGGTTCTCAACGGAGCTTCAGGTTCCATCACACGTTCCCTCTGTGAGCCAAGCGAGCGCTGGAAATACAAGGAAGATGGCGTGTTGCACATCAGGGACGGGATAGAGGCACGTTGCTTCTCCTTTCTTCCACACGCGCATCAATCAGTTGCAGAAGATGGCGGCGTGATAGAGGTCCAAGTCTTTCGGGCCAAGGGCCGGATTCGAAGATTGCCCATACTAGAAGGCCACCGCGGTCAGGAGTCATACGGTATTGGGTTGGTGCGCCTTGCATAGATGTTCAGTGACGCTAGGCTAATAAGTTGCAGGTCGCCCTCTGGTGGTCTCCTCGATTCACCAGATGAAGCCTGTTTCTACGATTGGATCCTAATCGACTCAAAAGAGTCACCTTTTGTCTCTTTCCGTTTTCTCTATAGATCGTTACTAAACCTGCGCCAACTGAGCCTCGCACCGGATCCTGAGTTGGACGACAGTTCAGTTGACGTGGAAGAGGACGTGGCTGAGTACGCGAGCGAAGGGGTTTGCTCCATCAAACCACTTCGTATTGGTAATATTTGTACAGAGAGTCCAAATAGCTCAGTATCGGATGATGCTCTTTCGGTCCAGAGGGAGCCCCGTTCGTCAACACGTTCCAGGCGGTTGACCGAAGCAGCCCCTATGATTGCATCACCAAAGGCCTCAGCTCGTCCTCTCCCCGAGGTCCCGATCAAGAAGCCTGTAGACCATAGAGACATTGAAAAGCAGGTCGAGGCGCATGAATACACTTCTCTATCTGATATCCAAGAGGAGATAGAGCACACTGATACCAGCATAGCCAGCACTACCAGCTTCCCAGGTAGATCCGATTCTCCCCGCAGTGTAAAAGCGAGAGTTCTCGAGTTGAACGATTGCGGTATAATGCCCCTTCGGCCAGCTCTCAAGAGAGACACCAGCTCGACCATCCTCGAATCACTTGTGAACTACTCAGAACAACCTGCCCCGGGACAGACCCGTGCGTTATTAACATCGACGGGGAAGATGGGCTACCTACAAACAGACGAGCCAGAGCAAACATCGGAAATGAAATCGATTGTTTCGGAAGCAGAACACTCATTCAGGACTGGTTGGAGACTGAGTGAGAGCGAGTGGATCAAGGGGGAGGTTTGAGTGCACAAATGGTAACGGGGCAGAGTTTGTAACCCAGAGCTGTTTGATTCTGGTCTCGCAGAGGATTGCTTAATGGACGTGTGATAATGATGGACTTGCAAAGAAAGTGTATGTAAACCCGATTATTTCAGTTATGCCAAGTACAATGCATAAATTTTGCGCTCACCCAACAGCAGATGAAATAGGTACCTACCTTAGGGATGGTGAGGGACTGTGAATAACAGCGGTGTCGTACGTGCCTGCATGCCCGCGCACCGAGCTTGTTGTTCTCGAGGTAAAATGACTGTCACCGGCAGTGGCAGCGACAGTCAGTAGCAGATACCTTACCTTAGGTCCTGCTTGCCAACCTTGTGATCAGTATCAGCCACTCAGGCAGCCAGAGTAAATATTCCAGTATCCTCATCAACACTTCATATCTAGCAGACAAACACCAAAACAAATGCAACGCATCATGGCGGACCAAAGCTGGCTACGATTTCTTGGGGGTAACAGAGCTCGACAGCACGATCTGAAGTACCGTCGCTCCGAAGCAGCCCTACAAGACTTGTACAAAGATCCTTCCAAAAGCAAAGAAGTGCATGGCCACCGAGTGAAGAAGAGCATGACACGACTCCCTAGCTGGCAAGGAGTATCTCAGGTAAACCAGGCGACTACCGTGGCGGCCGAGGCAGAATACAGCTTGGACGAAGTAGACAAGTTGTTCATCAATGCAGGCCAGCAGATCTGGCTCAACCCTTCCATTGACCAAGTGGCAGAATCCTTGCAAGTTGCAGTAATGTCCAATCCTGCAAGCGAAGCACTTTCCGCAGAGTATCGCTCACATATCCTGCTCCTTTGCGAAGCTTATGGTACTCGACACAGAAAGATTGCCAAGCTCGAAAGAGAGCTTGCAGAAGCAAAAATGGCACTCAAGGACGAGGCAAGTCGACACAGCTCCATAGAAGAACACTGGATGGTCCAGGATGCACGGTACAAAGCTGAGATTAAACGCCTTGAGATGTTTATTCATCGAACGTCTAATCAAGGCATGGAAGCTGTGGCACTCGCCAGGGCTGGTAGTCTCCTCAGGGAAAGAGCTAGAGCTGCCACAGGAGGGCAAAGGGCTATCAACAGTGACGTGGTCGACGAGGACACCTTGAATGGAGGTAAGTATGTCCAACCGTGAAGCACTCGACCACACTGACATTTGACGTAAAACAGCCTCTGAAGTCACTGTCAAGAACGAACGTAATCCCACCTTACTAACACGACAAGATACAGTGTGTGAGTGTGCATGCTCATTTTTAGACTTGTTTAATATCCGCCCTATACTAACATCTTATGAACAGTATCTAGAACACGAAACATGGACACCAGCAACGAAATCAGGTTGAGCAGAGGGTTCCGGGTCCAGGATCGCCTCAAGAAGAAGAAAGTAACAACCGGCAGTCGCCGACTTGAGACACATGCAGACAGTGATGGAAAGGCACGCCCTGAGCAAGGCCCAGAAGAACTGCATCCACGAAGCGCTTCTGTGCTCTCAATTGATCCAGATGGACGAGGCACAGTAGACATGTCGCCACACAAAGGTAGCGCTAGGAGGGAGCGCGATTCTACCGAAGAGTCAACATTAATGGAGGAGGTTGGCATTGTTAGCCGGACAAACTCTACATCCACATCTCTTACACAAAACCAGTCAAGCCAGGATACGGTTACTGAGCTCCGGTGCGATCGAAGAAGTCACCAAAATAACTCTCGCCATCATCGTCAATTCTCGTTTGTTCCTGGAGACGATATAACAGCTGTACGGTTGGGCGGGCCCAGAGGGTCTGGAATTGGTCTGGGTCGACATATCCAGAAGAGTCAGGCACAGACGACTAGTAGAGAGACTGGTCGTTTCTGTGAAGAGAACCGTAGGTCGAGATCGGCCGAGTGGATACGGATGATAGAGCAGCGACGATCGGACATTGACGACAACCCCGGAGCGTCAGACCTGCGACTCTAGCCACTTCAGAAGATAAGCCAGCCGTCAGACCTCAGTGCCGTTTCTCATATTGAGCCTGGAGGTGATTGACTAACTCCTCAAAAAGGTTCTTTAGCATGTGGAGCCTTGGACATAGGGTAATTAGAGTTTTCCATTATATCAACGGCGAAAGTTTATACGAGGGGGAGTCGGATGGAGTTTGTTGCAAGACGAACAGCATGGGGGTGTTGGGAATATCACACGATGAGAGAGGTCCTACAGGGCAAGGCCAATGACTCTGCTCAACTCGGCGTGACGAATGATGCAAGCGATAGGCCCGGAGTGGAAGGATGTTCGGATGACCGAGAGGCGTCGCATCGACGAGGCTCAAGACTCGACGGAAGAAGCATAGTATGCGACGACGGATGTGACACGGGTGAGGCGGGCACGACGGGCGACACGGGATCTAGCCCTAGAAGACAAAGGCAACGAGCAAACAAACGAACAGTTGTGGTAAAACCTGGAGAAGACTAGACAAGCCCGGAGCAGCCTGTCAAGCCTGTCAAGCCTGTCAAGCCTGTCAAGCCTGTCAAGCCTGTCAAGCCTGTCAAGCCTGTCAAGCCTGTCAAGCCTGTCAAGCCTGTCAAGTCAAGGCAAAGACGCCGGTGCCGAACCTTATATCGAGTTCAAGACTCAGTGAATTTGACGAATTAAGGTTAAAGACCTTGGGACCGCTCAGAGTGGCGCTCGTGACAGGAATGCCAATACAGCGCCTGCTGAATCGAGCCATGCTTCATCGACAGTGTAAGGAATGTGAGTGTCGCTAAATCAAGGAACCATCAACGGGACGGGTAAGGCAGACGAAGCGTCTATCAGTCTGTCTCCTCAGCGACAGCATGGCATGCGACTAGACCAGGGCATGCCGTTATTCAAACGATGGTCTAGCAAAGTCTAGAGCTGTGCCTGAGGTCAAGAGCGGAGAGATGAGTCGTGCCTGAATCGTGCAACGTCTTTGTTGGTGTTTTTCATTGGTTTCGCTTAATTGAAGGAGCCTTGGCCGATTGAAGCACACGCTCGCTATCCTGTGTGTTCGAGGGAGTGTTCTGTTGCTGGTTGGTACCAGGGCAATGCACTGAAATGTTGTGAGTACCAATTGGGGCAAATGCATGTCTGTCTGTACTGTAAATCGACAAATGTGTTTTTATTGCAGTGATGATACGGAATAGATACGTCAGAGAGGATGGTGATGGCTTCACCATAGCTCGATCGTCGGCCAAGTCATTGGACATTGGGCGATGAAGGAGAAATAAAGTTTTCCCAAGCTGTTAGTCGTGAGTGAGGTGATCCGTATGCGGCCAACTCGAACAGAGCAGAGCTGTTGGGGTGCCTGAGGTGAAGATAGCGGATGACTAACTAGCGCCAGTTAGAGTGCGTTGGCGCTGTTGGTGGCGGATCGAGCACCCTACCACTACCTACGTTTAGCTTAGTGAGTGCCTGCTCGATCTCCCCCGAACGGCGGCGCGGCGATAAGCGAGACTGCTGAATCCAGATCCCTGGGTCTTGCCTGTAGCTTGACCTGTTGTTGGTTTAGACGGAGGCCATAAACATCCGCGTTCGTTGAGTTTCCCTCCCTCCCGTCCGTCCCTTCCCTTCCCTCTCGATTCCTTTTTTTTTTTTCTGTCTCCATTTTGTCTCCATTTCCATGCCATCCAATTCACGCACCCCCCGTCTGTTCTTGGTTAGGGGGATCGGAGACAAGAAGTCATTTCTTCAACCGTCGAGCAGAATGTGTAGCTTTGTTTGTTTGTTTGTTTGTTTGCTGCTTGCCCATTTCCTAGTCTACCCAGTAGTTGGAGTTTTAGTTGTCTCTTCTCCTTTCCTGCTTCCAATGCGCGTGGCTTCGCAGGACTAGGTCTCTTGGTCCGTGATGCCTTGGGCTGTTTGCTTACTTACCTGCTTAGGCTGCTTCCTACTAGGTACTAAGTTAGAGCTCCCGTCTCGACGGAATACCCGGTACAGAGGGCCGGTTCTGCAGTAATACGGCGACCAACAGAGTCACCAAAAATACGACTAAGCAGGGGGAATTGTCTCCCGATGGAATGCCTCTGTCGCGAGGCCTCATGGACGCATTTGGTCCGGTCGTAGGCCTTGCAAAGATTTGTCATTGTTCCAGCCGGTATTTGCCTCGTTGGTTGCACGATGCATCCAGTTCAATGCGGTACCCTGGGGGGACAAAGTTTTACATAGCGACAGGGTGCATATCCATACCGAGGGAGCTGTTCCCAGGATTCCATCCTCTGCCGCTGGCGAAATCTCCGACCAAAGTATGAAGATATGCGGCTGGTAGAGTGGATGGATTACATCACATCCTCCAGGAGAGTTTTCTGCGTTGTTTTCAGAACAAACACAGAACACAGGAATGAAACTCAAATTCGGTCAAAGGTGTCTCCAATACCACAATTCGGTAATGATTTTCTCATTCATGCATACGTTCGTTGGAGAGTCAGCGTACTGCTCAAGCTGATGGGCCTTACCTGACACGTAAACACTCGATCTCACCATTTGAAACCAGCAGGGACATCGAGGATAATCTCAACGTTGTCGTGACGCACTAAAAGACCAGGACTTCCACTACGGCCAGCACAAATGCAGTGGACGCGACCTCGGACCAGAAGGCGGACAAACTCTCCAACTAATGACCAGTATGTATACGCCTGCATACATACACGATACATGCGCAGTGGTTTCTTTTTCGTAGGACAATGGAGATAAGATGAGGTGCAATGAAACCTTCCCACGATCCGGGTTGAAACTATCCATCGCAACGGCCCTTGCAGACACAGAAGCTCCAGCTCCAGCACCAACGACTGAACCCAGTAGACTAAGGGGGGTATCAGCCAGACAGATGGACAACGACTCAAGAAGCGATCAGGCCTGAGCAATGCCAAGCTGCCAGGGGCCAGGGGGAGCGGCCTTTATGCGCTAAGGAAGAGAGACAGAGCAGAGAAGATGGAGGGGGTGTAGATTTAGCCAACGGTGAGCGGGAGCGGTCGGTAGTGGACCTCTTAGCTGGGCTAACGATCCATGCTCAAATCCGAGACATTGGCATGGATCATCCCCATCCGCACCAGCTTGGAAAAAACCCGTCCGTCTGTGGCTGACTCGATGTTAACAAGTAGCGGCACGATCTAAGCCGCAAACAGTCACCAAAGTGTCGGCAGACCGCAAATAGTTTCAACCGTCATGGTCAAGGCTCAAAGTAGAGACAGAAAGGCCAGTTTGATTGTGAGCGAATAGTCAATGACCGGATATGATTATCTGAATCGCGTGAATGGTGGGCCGAATTAATCAATAGTGCTATTGAGCTAGCCAGCCCCGTCAGAAAGCAAGAAGACAGTTAGTTGTTCGTTCATTTGGTCGGTCGACTGGCATGGCATGGCATGTCATAGCATAGCCAAGTCACAGCAGCTGGACAAACAATGGATCTGATCAACAACGGTCTCCATCAGTGTGTGTGTGTGTGCGTGCATGTCTCCATGACAGGCGCCGCCAGAACGGTGGAAGCACCAGGGAAGCATCAGCTTGACAGGGTCAGAAGGGTCTGACTCTGGGGACAAGGGTTACAGAAACCAAGGAAGATCATTCTTAACGGGGAACAGGGCATGATGTGATGGTCCATTTGGCACATCAAACGGCCCAATCAAATCAGATAGCGACAAGCCCAAAGGCCGAAACGCAACGGGCGCCCGAAGATTTTCGGGACATGGCCCAAGCTCCCGACTGAACACAGAAACACAAAGACAGAAACACAGAGCCATCGTGACGTGACACTTAGTATCAGGAAGGCCCCTGGCGATCAGTAATCGTGAAATGGAAAGAAACCGTTGAGACTGCCATCTTTCCCCCCTGTAAGCTAAGGTATAAACCCCAGCTGCTCTCCGTACAAGATCCATCCAATTGCCTGTCTCTGTCTCAGACGTTATGAACACACAGCATACGGTAGTTCGATTTCTTCAACTCGATCTCTGGAAAGTTTACGAGCAGAGTGGAGGGCGAGAGGGGGTGTGCGGTCGATTCAGTGTGATGCTGTATGTATATTGTATGTAAAATTGGGACCAGGATGGACACCTCTTAGCTGATGATCGCAATCGATCTGAATTGAACTGAGCTTCTAATAACGGAAAAGGAGATTTTTGAAAAAGTCCATATTGCTAAGGCATGCAATTTCAAACCTGTCCAGGATTGACATTGACTTGACTTGACCGACTGACCGTCAAGGGCTGAAGTCGGTGATGTAACAAGCAACCGTACAGACGGTAACAGGATTGAGAGTCAGACAAAATGTCCGCTCGCAGATCATCAATTGCTTCACGACAGGTGTGAAATAAAGACCGATCTTGCCATTCTCATTCCTGTACATAGAATTCGTGTCTGTCTGTCTGTGTCTGTCTGTCTGTATGCATGTATGTATGTGTATCTCGAATCTTCGTGTGCAGCGTAGATCTTGTTCCTAACGGTCGAGTGAGTTAGACTTTTCGATCGCAGCCGATTCACTTTGAATTCGAGCTTGGAGTTTTACTTTCGCAGTGCATTCACTCCTCTTGCAGTTCGTAGTCGTCATCGATGGGTTGCAGTGTCTAGGTTTCATGTGAGCCACCCCGAATGTCATCGGCTGCCCACCAAGAACCCTGCTCCAGCTCTCAGCTAAACGGGCAGCCCGCCTCATCGGTGACACTACTACCCAGTACACCCACCTACCCACCCACTCAATCGTCATGGTCCCCTGGAACAGAAGTTTATTTGCTTTGGCGGAGCAGCTTGCGAACAATCTTTCCGTTTGATTGCTGTGGAATTGGAGCTCTTCGCCATGGTTGGCTGATGATGGAGCCCAGAGGTCAATAATTCCATCAAGCGCCTGAAACCCCTACTACCTTCTTGTTCATCCATGTATGTTATTTCCAAGACCTGGGAATCGTCAGCTGGCTTCTGATCCAATCAGTGGCTCTTCGTATCCTGGAACAAGGGTGCACTACAACGATATCCCCGTTGTGCACGTCTCCATCTTGACTAAAATCTACTTTAGCCCCTCGCCCTTGTTTGTGACCGTTGAGACTACGACAACGCTGGTTGACGTTCAACTGCGCCTGCGAGAGTTGCGTTGCGTTGCCAGCGTTGTGTTGCGCTGCGTTACATGCAGGAGGGCGGAACGACCGTGAGATTTCGTACCATCCACACGGAACCAGCAGAAAATAGAAACATTGGTTCCACTGCCCGAGATGCTGCACAAGAAATGCGAGGTTGCATAAGTGCAACGCCTAGGTACGTGTTTGAGACAGATGAATGATTGGCTCGTCGTTCTGCACTGGGAAAAAGAAATCAAGCAAACGAGTGAGTCTTGAACGCTTCACGGTTGAGCTCAGAAACACTCCCCGAAGCTATTCGGACTGGCCATGCCCGGCCTGGCACGTCATTATGGTTGGAGAAGAGAAGAAAAGAAATTGTGAGCGATCTCCCATCGACCCCTAAATCCGTCATTATGATAAAGACATGGATTATCGTATCGTCGGGAATTGTCCTTCCCGGGTGATTGGCTCAAAGATCCCTGTAGATTCGATCACTTGGGGTACAGTACGGTAATTTTCCCATGCAACCCTTGCTCGACCAGCGGGATCGGCGCCAAGTTGACGGCGACGGGTACAGTCCCTACAGGTTCAAGATTGGCTCCCGTGTTGCGCGCTGTGGACACACACACACTACAGATAGTCAGAAAGATGGTTGACTGAGTGAGTGAGTGCCGACGCTGATGAGATCAAGCACTACCAGATGTCAACTTCTCGAGAAGAGAGGAGAGGAAGTTATCCCCAGAGACCACATTTGCCAGTCGACCTCCCCATTAGTACGCTCCGGCTCCCCAGGCCCCCCAAGACAGCCCAGACAGACCGACATGGGTGGTATTGGATAGTGCACCTGCATCTAACATCATGGCTGCCGATGCTGGGTTGGTGGGATGGTTCCGTCTCGCCTTGCCCTGTATCACAGATTAAAATGAGATCCAAGACGATGCCAGTCAACCAACCTCGGCACTGGTCGAGGTACGGATACATGGCTATACGTTTAAGAAGGAGGGATAAGGGGTAGGGTGATGTAAAGTACAATACCGTAGACGGTTGTGTCGATCACTGTATGTTAATGGAGGATAAATATTGCCGATGAGACTTGCTTGGAGATACAGGTCCTTGCTTTACTGGGTTTGAGTCAGGCAGAGGAGGCTTGTGCACGCAGCATGAGCAAGCAGAGCAACGCTCACTTGCTCACCCTAGGAAGTGTACTGTTCTATACCCTGTTTGACTCGAGGCAGATCCTTCCTCACTACCAGATTAACGTTGAATCAAGTGCCAGATCGAATGTCGCAAATGACCGATGGGGCTGGCTTGAAGGAAAAATAATAAAAAATAAAATAAAAAAAGAATCCATACTTACCTTGGCCAGGGTGTATGTACAGTAGCATATAGACAGGGTATCGAATACGCAAAAGCAATCAAGAGATGAAAGTAGCATCGATTGCGAACGTACTCATCAGCCAGGTCAGGTCAGGTCAACAATAGCAACTTTACTCACCAAGTACGGACAATAATTGAGGACTGAACACACGGATCGTGTCAGATACCGGTAGCTGCTAGACATTCATGACCCAGAGACCGGGGCGGTTAGCGGCTCCCCGATCTCTCCACCAATACCCATCCAATCAAGAAAATCAAATCAATCATCATTGTCGATGAATGCAATGCAGACATGGATCACAGCACAGCACAGCACAGCGCAGCCCAGCTCAGTAAGTGGTAGCCCGTGCATAGACCCCCCGTTAGGTAGTGACTGTAGGTACCTTAGTCGGTCACTAATGAAATCCACACCCACCATCTTCAGTCCAAAACCCGCGCCCTTGGCTCTTGGGCCACACGCACCCGAAAAAAGCGTTGCGTCGACGGAAGCAATCACAGCAACGGACACGATACTACCCTGTCTTGCTCAATTTCCAGGTTGGGCCATGCCATATTCCGACTCAGGACTAGTCCAGCGCCTAGAGCAGTAACGATGGGTTCCCTTTCATTCGGGACACCGTCCAGCCGGTAGCTAGTCAGATGCATCCTTCAATCATCGATCATTCATCATGGAGCTAACGCCTTGAATCAAGTGCGGTGCAGTTCAATCAACCATCACTCACTCACTAACTCACCCATTCATCCTTTCAGTGACACTCAGTCAGGTCTTCTACCGTAGCAGGGAATAAACCCCAACAGAGACCCGCTCATCTCAAGTTAGCAGATCCCGTCCGCCTTTGGATGCACCGATCGAAACCAACAGGGCACGACATTCCCCAAAACTAAGAGAGCTCAGTAATCAAGAATAAGAAACAAATCAAAGCGCCATCCCCGAGGGAAGGGGTCCCTATTGGGCCTCCACCACCACTAGGGCGCCAGCCAACTGGTCCTTGTTAGTGTCATTGAATCCATTGGTGCCAGCCCGACAAGACAGGACAGGAGAGCCATCAACCTCGAACAATCGATCCATCAATTAATCAATGAACTTGAAGGGTAAAGAAGATACCCACTAGAAATTCGAATCTGCCTTTCCTACGGATGGAGTCTCGTATTTTGAATCACTGCCCAAGTCGTATCCCCCAAACAATGACTCCCCTCCCCTTGGTCCCATTTGCATCGCCCATTGCCCGGGCGCCTACACCACGGTGCTATCGACTTTCAGCCGTGGACTACGGGTGCGGATTCGAGATTTTGCATCTGAATCTTGGTATGTAAGTTGTTGTATGCATGTATATGCAGTATCTGTACGGATACCTCAGAACAATGCAAGTCTCTGAGCCTTCATCAGCATAGTATAGATCAACGTCGATCCCGTGTCCCGCCGGTGCATGCATGTCTTGGCCTCTCCGTCCCTGTCTCTGATATCTCTGTCACTGCCTGTCGACCTCAGCTACTTGGTCCTGCGGCTAGCCGTACTTCCTTTTGTTTCTGAGCAAAAGAGAGGTGACCGGGAAATCCCTCCCATCCACCAGAATAGGCGTGCATGGATCATGTATGTTGTTGGTTACTCACCTTACCTTACCTGCTTGCTCTATGAAGAAGCAACTCTGCTCCACAACTCAAGTTACCTCTCTTGGCGCATACGTAGAGAGAGAAACTTACCCGTTAAGACTACCACTACAACTGTGACTGTGATTCCGCTCTGCTCTGCTCTTCTCAGGGTCACCAGGTCGGGTTTAACGCCAAACCCACGTCTGACAGCGAGCGTACTTTGTCCTGTCAAATCGGACTTTTTGACCACCAAGCAGTCTAGCTGCTCTCGTAGTTCTGCGTCCTGAATATCACGCTGCAACATTCCAACGTCAACTTTCCCCCACCAGGTTACTCTGTCAATATTGGTATGCCCGGAACATTGACAAGTGTTTCAAGCCAGCCGATTCAAATCCAAGGCCCTAAGAAGTTACAGCCTTCAGATCATGGCAAGACATTGATTGACCTTGAATGCATCTACAAAAGACAATTACCACATGTGTACATATCAGAATAGACATCCAGAAGAGTTGGATAATCCAAAGTATATTTTATTTGATCAAACCCTCATTCGAGATCTGGTCTCGGGTTTATTAGTATTTCGTAAAACCATCATTCGCTTTCAATTCCGAGAAACCTTTCCCTGAACGCCTGGTATCTTTTGCCAAATCCAATTCCCCTGGACCCTGTAAGACTCCGTCAAGGCCTCTAAAGTTCGCGGTAACGGCACGCCCGATCAATATCTACACGTTACCGCACATACCATCGCATTGCATGCGTGGCCAAGGCCCATATTCGACCGTATAACTGCGGCATTATCTTAATCCATGAGGGCGGAGAGATGCATCCTGGAATCTTGTGCCTTTCGGTTTTGTGACTGCTGCTGCTGTTGCTGTACAGGCGAGTTAGGCGCGGTGGGTAGTTGCGCTTGTGGAGCAAAAGGAGGCAACCGCGGTTGATACTCAGGTCTGTCCGCATAAGCATGGGGAGGAGGAGCCAGTCTGTCAAAGCTGGGAAGCCTGTCACCAGCTGTTGGCAAGCCTGAGTGACGCAGGGGTGGCAGTTCGACGGGCACAGCGAGTTGCATGGTCTGATGGGAAGGTGATGTGGTATAGTTGGATCCCATTTCGGATTCAGCAGAGTCGGAAGAGCATGGCGAGGGAAGAGGAGCCTCAATCCATGAGTGCATGGGGTGACGCATGGCAGCGCCAGTTAGGGGTGAGAGTTGTGCTCCAGGCATGGGCATGGCTGGTGTAGAGATGGATAGTCCGGGGCGGTTCGGGGGATAGTAGCTATCGTGGTGATCCTGTGCAGCACGTCGTCGATCCGTGCGCTTGCGTCTATTTTGGCTACCATTCCACCAGTTCTTGACAGCATTATCGCTCCTGCCATTGAGACGGCGTGCAATTTCGGCCCAGCGTTTCCCGAGGTCCGCGACAAGTCGTTCGATTATGACACCTTCCTCGGGTGTGATGGGTTCGTGGTTGAGTGTTGGTTTTAGGTTTTGATGATAACGCTCGCGGCACTGCTTTGGCGTTCGGGTTCCCAGGGTTGACGCAATGCGAACCCAGTTGAGAGCTCCATGTGTGCGAACAAGTT
Source organism: Fusarium acutatum (assembly GCA_012932015.1). NCBI lineage: Eukaryota > Fungi > Ascomycota > Sordariomycetes > Hypocreales > Nectriaceae > Fusarium > Fusarium acutatum. Next base: position 57,143 of record JAADJF010000328.1, read on the forward strand.
CCATAAGATACACATCCTCATATTGTGACCAAGGGCCTCTCCGCTGCTGGGTGGGAGCGGCGTTGTTCATTCTGAGTGACGGCTACTGATTGGTGACGAGTGTGTATATATGTATATATAAGTGTGTGTGTGTGTGTGTTTGTGTTTGTGTATGAAGGTGCCTCTTGGTGACGATGTTTCAAGTGAGATAATTGAAACTTGGGGTGATGTATTAGTTGTTGCCAAGGTGTTGGGATTAGTTTGTATGAAGATGGTGATGAGATGGAGAGAGATGAGGCTCTGGGGAAGAGATGGAAGTCGATTTAGAAGGAGGGAGGAAGGTGATAAAATATCCGTGAGAAAAGGATGGGGCGGAAGGAAGGCATGAAGCCTATGTATGGGAGTTAATGTATGGGGAAGAGGTGTAAGGCAAGGCAAGGCAAGGCAAAGTAAAAGTAAAGTAAAATCGTGACACCAACGAACAAGGACAAGGCCCGGGGGGGAGGGGTGTGAAGGATAAAAGAACCGAACAGGACAGGTACTGTACGTGCTGGAGTGGCCGAGTTCTGGGTCAACAAACTAAAGTAAGGTAACTTTGTTGATCTGCCACCAGGATGTCCGCTGTCGAGTTCGACTTGGGGGCTGTGGCGCTCTTAGCCAGGGGGGCGTAAATCTGGTTTATCTCAAATCACTTTTGGGGAGTGAATGGAGCGGAAAAGGTTGTTTGCAGGGTGTAAAGTATCCGAGGGAGAGCACCGGGGGGTGCAGTGGGGTGAGGGTAGGCATCGTTGACGGCATTGGTTAGGCGTTTTGACCCGCTGGGCTGCTGTCAAAGCGACACACTCACTCTCTTTCACTCTCTCTCTCACTCAGCGACTGACTGACTGACAGGACTTCCCATAGCGGCAACGGAAGGGCAACTCTACTAACTTTGCAGAGGTGGTTCGTTGGTTGGCTGAACGTCGACCGGATGCGATTAACTCCGTCCGTAGCTAGATCACTAACCAGTCAGGACTCAGAAAGAATGCTTCCAGCTATCCATTACCAACACGCACACGAGATGGTGATCTAATCGAGGTCCCAGAATTCAGAGACTGTATGTCTAATAAAGTTCATATTTTGAAAACAATGTCCGTGTACGTATGTGCTCGTTGAGCAAAGCAGAATCAAGGAAGTAAACATTTGGAGGCAAGCCTTTGACAGACTTCACGCTCTCGCTTTACTCATCGCTTGTAGAGCCACTGAGTGCCTCAAGCCCTGGGCTGTCCTCATGTCACTCACACTCACCTTGGACGCCCAGAAACTATCCTCTCGGAGCTGCCTTGTTGAAGCTACTGTGTAGTTCCTGACTTGTTGATATGGCGTATTACCTAGACCTTGAAAGGGCTTTTGGTCTGGGCTGGAAGCGGTTGTTTCTCACGAGTTCCTGATTGCAAATCAGATCAAGATCTGCCAAGGACTTACCTGCTTGTGCGGACCCATATCATCATCGTGGAATGGAAAATAAGGTCCAGAGCCACTGTGTTGTTTGCAGTCTATGTTGGTCACGCAGAAGACAAGCCATTCTTATTTTGTTGGTGAGAACTACAGCACAGCCATGGCTACCTTGTGTCAAAACACCTGCCACTGTTAGTCGGCGCGATAAGGTGCTTGAGTTTGAGTCTCTCTAGGCAGCTGTTTTATTTACCAGTAAGCAATTTGAGCTTTGTTGCCGCAGTCGTTTCCAAAACCCTACAGCTCGAGGGCTTACTCCACCGTTCACTAGTAAACGAACTCAACTGTCCTTGTTATCATGCCCTTCGCTTCGTTCATTGGATGAGTTCCCCCTCACCTGATCCCACTGAATTCAAAGAGGTGTCAAGTATTCTTACAGGACGGCGATACTGTTCAGCCGATTAACATAACGCTGGCTGTTGGTTGCGTAAGTGGGCGACGACTTACATCGTACAAGCCCGGCGGGCTCAGCGTATCAGCTCGGCACCGTCTTCATCCACTGGGCTGTTGTCAAGACAGTGGAGGTTATTGTTGGCTACTCTACAGAGTATCGACAGATATCGCAACCGCCCAGAAATCTGCCCTCGGCCCAACTCACTCGGACCTTACCGTCTACTAAGCCACTGTAGTGTACCCTCGATTTCAGCCTGTAACTGTCGCATCTGGTAAGTCACTCGTCTGTTAGAGGTTGATACACCTTCGAGTTCAACGCCGCTGGCTTGTATGATATTGTCATCCATTAGCCCGAGTTCACATCCCAACAGCCAGTCAGTCATTCAGTCATTCAGTCATTCAGGCTTCTGTGGTTGGGTCTGCATGAGTGACAGCTCAGTTGTCATCTAGGGGGGAACTTTGAAGTGGATAGAGGTAGATCGGAATAATTCCTTATTGATTCGAGTACTGCATCAACACGAATGATACCAGAAGGGAGGGAAAACCAGCCCTTCTGAACCATGATGGGAGATTTATCGGCCTATCCGCTTCTCTCGGTTCATCTGTTCGTGTCTGTATGCAGGCAGGCAAGTTACGATAGTTTTCTGATGGACTGAATAATGCTTGCCGTATGATAATATCAAGTTATTGAATATGATGGTCACTGGGAATAGGTAGTCTCTGTCTACTCCGTACCGCGGATACGGATACTAGGAACATGGATTGATCGATTGGCTGACTGACTATCCGTGCTGTCCACCACTGAGTCGTTTCAGAGCCAGGGTCACATACTTCACCGTCACCATCGCTACCAGCGTGTGCGCTGTGGGCCTGTTCGTCCTGTGCATTGACGGCCAGGACCAGGGTATGAAGCAGGGCGATCATCGTCAACGGGTGGCTACTGTCAATACCAAACCCAATGCTACAGTGCAGGTTTAGCTAGGAACGTATCCGTACTGCTACGCTACCTATACAACCCTTCCATTTGGTTGGGATCTTCGGATTAACAGACGGATCCAATGCCATGTGTAGTCAGCAGGGTCAAGGGTGCACTACCAAGACTACTGGCCGATCTTCTGCTCGGGCTTCTTTGTAGGTAGAGTACCTATGTAATCTGTTTGGTTGTCCCTCGGGCGGACCTTTTGGTTTTTGGCAGTGCACCTCCGAGCCTGTTCGGCCCAAAAAAAAATACGCATACTGAGTGTCTTGCAGTCCATCATCATCGACTTTCACTCTTTCTCTTGAACAGGACCATTACACAAGCATTACTTAGAGTCAATCAAGGGCGGGCGAGGGAGAGATTTCTATCCCTGATTTCGTTAATCCCAACCCAACCAAGTCAAGTCAAGTCAAGTCAAGTCAAGACGAGACCAGACCAGACCAGACCACACAAGAAAGCGGTGGTGACCTTCCAAGCCCCGACTCGACTGTCCGACTACCGTTGCAATGGATGGGGAAATAAGATTGCTGCATCCAAATGCAGTGTGATCGATGGATGGGCACTTTCCTGGACAACCAAATAATATCTAGACCCTGGCCCGTCACGGTCATCATCTTGTTCTTCTCTAGTTAGTTCTTTGTTCTAATTAAATTCTCCCTAGGTACTAACTGCGTTACAGGCCGTTCGTCCACGTTTAATCAGGTGCGGAGAATGCTAACCCGCCCAGGTCTGAACGAGCAGGGGTTGGGTAAAACGACGATGGGGTCATAGCAACGCTGCAGTTTGCAACAACCATTCTCCCATTGGAAACGAAACGAAACGAAACAAAAACGGGCGGGCAAGCGGGCTCGTCTAAAATCTAAATGAAAAGATTGTCCAGGGCCAAGGCGTCTGCCGAGATCAGATCAGACCATGCGTTGGATCACTCACAGACAGCACATGGCATAGCATGGCCATGGTCATCCCATACGCATAGGAGAGGCACTCGAGTCACAACATGTCTTGACTTATTGAGAGCTCCTGGACTGCGTTTACATAGTACTCCGTACATAATTGCTATACTTGCGAGCAGAGCCAGATAGGCCCATCGGGGTCCGCCAGCTCGGGCTCTACACACGTACTATACGTGCAAGGATGGATCTTCGTGTCAATCAAAGTATGGTTACATCATGGCTGTCATTATTGAATCCACAATGCGCTGTTGCACTCTGCAGCCTCCCTCCTTTGGCATCTATCTGTCTATCTATCTACTGACATTACAGCATCTGATCCGTATTATGTGCTGTGCTGTATGGTCTGGCTGGCAAAGCGAAGCGAAGCAACAGGAGCTGCCCCTTTGGTGAATGCTACTCCGTACTTTATAAATATTCCATGAATGACCTCCCTCTTGACCGAATGAGGGAGGCTCCGATGGGCAGATGACGATATTGGCAATAGTCAGTCTATCCCCCGCCCGGATGTTGATGGAGCCCCTAATCCAAAGCTCCATTCGACACCGGCCACTAAGAACGAAAAACGTTGTGGCGTCAGGCCTCCCTTCAGCGTCCAAACCCTTCTTGGATCGTGCCAAGCGAAACAGACAACGGCTTTTCAGCTCGGCTCAGCTGGCTTCTCAGTTGACGTCTGCATCGCCCAATGAAACCATTCCTTTCCCCTGTCTTGTTGTCCAGATCCCTGCTGCTTACCCTGACCTCAGCTGGGGATATGGTCACATCATTTACCTCTTGCGGATGATCTGCTCCAGAACCAGCCGCATCCGGAGTCTTTTCAACTTTTTCAAGCGCCATCCATCCATCCCATCCCTTATTTACTGTGATAGATGTCAACCCACCCACCCTACACCACGCAAAGTACCTTAACTATCTATTTACCTACCCTGTATGGATAGATGCCTCTTTTCTTGGCAGAACACAGCAATTTCATCGCGAGGGTTCTTCTTATCGGAGCGCGGCGAGTAACGATGACACGATATCAAGTGCCATTCTCCCCTGTGATTCTACAATATATAGTGGATTAGTGTATTTTTGTCGACCTGTCTGTCAGGACATGGTAATGCATCGACTCGATGAACTGGTACTTTCCAGAGGATATATCCGGAACTCGAGCCCCATTTGCTGCGAATGAGAGAGAACTACCCGTCTGCGACGTCAAAATAGCAAAAACAAACACCCCAACGCCATCCTGAGATATACCTCTCAATAGCATGTTCCGGCTTACCCATACACCTCATTTACGCATTCAATACCCCTAACCTTTGTCAGACCCTCGAGTATGTATATATAGGTACCTTTCCGTCCAATACCCGTAACACCGTGAGCTGCCTCGCTCCTCACCCATTCATAAATAAATGTCGCCGCCTTCGCCAGCAACCCATCGTTGCCACGCCTGCTCATAGGCTGTTTCAACGTCATTCACCCAACGCTTCGTGTCGAAGAGCCCGCAGTGCCATTTGCTTTCCCACAACAATTTGCGTATATCTGCCAAGCGGCCATCACCCTGACCATAGCCGTCCGCGGACATGGTGTAGCTGAGGCCGGTGGCGAGTTCAACTGCGCGTTGCTCGTATTCTTCTTCACTCGCGGCGATCAGTTCTGCTGCAGCCTCTCGGCCTTCGTTTGATTTAGGCAGAGCGCCCTTCAAGATTGATGCGGCCATACGAGAGCACATCTTGTATGGGTATCGAGGAAGCGTAAGTAGGGGTGTGCTTGACCAGAGAACATCTGCCGCTGTTGTATGGGCGTTGCACTCAGGGGTGTCGAGAAACAGGTCACACACACGAGCCCTCGAGATATGCTGACTCTTTGGCGCTACATCTGTGAAGATCAGACGACTGGCCACTTCTTCACCAGCCCAGGCCCTAGCAGTTCGCCGCAGATTGGCTTCCCCGAGCTCCGGAAATCGAAGTAGCCATATCACTGCCTTTGGCACCTGTGCCAGAATTCTAAGCCATGTTCTAAAGGTCGTAGGCTCGATCTGGTCGAGATCAGTCAGTGAAACTCCGGTAAAAAGCTGAATGAGCAACGGACGTACCTTGTATAACTGGTTGAAATTGCCCATGATGATAGTGTCATCACTCAAAGCAGGAAAAAGCTCCTTTCGCATCTTCCAGCGACGCCTCTGCTCTTGTTCCCAAGTAACCGATCGTTCACTCGCATCGCATGACTGAGCATGATCGCAACAGAAGAAAGTATCCCGGCAATAGATGATATTTTCCGAGTACATCCAGTCTTCCTCCTCGCCCTCCGTATCGTCCTTGAAAACATCGGCGATCTTGAAGTTTCCACGCCAGGGCCGTAGGGTCTCTGGCGGAATGGCTGTGCTATCGGCCAGGATGTAATCGCACCACTCAGCGCCTAGAGTACCGGCAAAGCCCATGAAGGACATCTGGACCGGGGCAGGTCGTGCAGCAAAAATTTCGTTGCGTGCCCCCCTTGTATAGCCGTTGAGGTTGACAAGGATATGTATCTCGTCCTTGATAATTTGCTCTACCAGTTTATCTGCGGGCCAACTGCTGACGTCACGAAAAACAGGAGCCTCTCTTTCGATCTGCTGTCGGTGGACAGATCGGTCGCTTGCGGTTGTAGCATAGCAAATGGCGCGTGCCCGACTTGGATTGTGGAATCCAAATACTGATTGCATCCTAAATTTCAAACCATGCGCGATTAGAGATTGGAAACACACTCAAGAGACGAGGGATCTTACAGGTGAGCCAAGGGGTGGTTGTTAAAATCCGACGATACGTATCCTATGTTGAGGTGTGGGTTTGGGGGAGGCGGTGGGGGATAGACTGTGGAAGGGAGCCATGGCAACCGTAGTGTTGAACAGGATATTCGAATGCCATTGCGCTGAGAAATTACTCGAATGTCCTTTGCTGATAGGGGGCATGTGAAGGTGTGAAAGGGTAGGACGGTTGGTGCTGAAGGAACGCTGAGCCCGCTGGGTAATCGAAGCCGAGTGTACTGGGTATGTGTTTGGCTGCCAGAGACGTGCTGATCCTGATACCATTTCCATTGTGTTGCACGAGCTGCACGCTCTATCAAACGTATCACGCGTGAGCCCTCCCATGGTTTGTTGCTCCATCCCCTAAGAGCTTGCTCAGGGTCGAACGATGTGACCAGGCCCAGGTCCTTAATCTGCCGCGTAAACGAGGCGATTTTCTTCTCATCGAGAACCCCCCGACCCCAATGTGATGCGTCACTCAACTGGCGATTGATAATCCGTACGACACGCTTGACAAGGCCGCTGTCATGACCGAAAGAACGGGCATCAATGAGCAGACCTTTATCATCAACGTGCCATCGATCGTATTTCCCGGATTTCAAAATAACCCCGCCGCGACCTCTCCAGTCACAAACAGAGTTGAGAGCTGTAGAAAGACCACATACGGCTTCGGCAAATTCGGGGTTGGAGCTCACAGCGCGTTTGTAATACGTTATTGCATCGTTGATGCGTCCCCTGTCCTTGACAGCATTGGCGAGGTTTGTCAAGGCGATATCAAAAGTCCCATCGCACGCCACGGCCTGCTCATACATTTGTATCGCAAGATCCAATTGTCCAATGTCCTTGAGCAGACTTCCCAAGTTGGTGTGTAAGTGGACATGCTTGGGATCCAGGCGTAGGCCATAGTGATAGTACGCCAAAGCCAAAGCCAGACCGCTGCCTGGCACTATGCCGGGAATGCTCGAATGGGCAGGCACATCAACATTCGGAGTTGGGGGATTTGATGCTATCTGTTGAACACCGGCGAGGAGGATGCCGACATTGTTAGCCGTGGAAGGGCTCTCCTGAAGTGAAAGTGATAGATAGTAAAGGGCCAGGATATCTTCAACCCCAGAAGGGCGTCGTAGAATGTTCGGGGATCCTTGCCCACTTGACAAAGAATCTTGGAATATCTTAGCCAACGATAACAGCGAATTGCTCGTGGTCTGCACAGCAGCTCGCTTGGTTGAGCCTTCAGCTACATGCTGCAGTCCCGGTAGAGAACCGGTGCCGCCGAAGACGAGCTGTGCAGTATGACGAGCCCTTTCAGGAGGGAGTAATAAGGGCCGAGGACCGTGCCTGGCGTTCCTATGCGAGACTGGAGTTTCTGTTGGAGATAAGGCAGTCTGGATTCGACGAACAAGATCCTGTATACTAGTCATTTGGCGACCTACGCTGATCAACACGGCCTCTTCAAAAGCCTCTGATGCTCTGTTCACATCTTTAAGACTGTATAGCATGGTTCCCTTCGCATGTATGAGAGCCAGGACACGCCCATTCTCTTTCCCATGAATAGCATAGCCACTGGACGCAAAACCAGGAGGTTTCACTAGTTGGTCGTGAGATTCGGCTTGCTGATTCTGTGCCTGTCTCATGTCAGTATTCCCACAACACAGGCGCTATGCACCCTGCCCAGGCCTATAGTAAATAGCATGTTGGCTGCTGCCAATCATTTCTAACGGTTTACATACCGGCAATACCCTTAGAGCGCGTTGAACGTGGTCGATGATCTCGACGGCCTCTTTGCTGCGCTTCTTGTAAAGAAGTCCAACAAGATGTTCAACAGCTTCTAAGTAACTAGGCTGCACTTCCACAGCTCTGATCCAGTGTTTCTCGGCCTCGTCTTGGCGGCCGAGACAGTAAAGAGTGGCGGCTTTATTCGTAATTGCCTCGACATGACTGCGAAAGAGTCAGAACAATGAACAGCCACTTGACAGTTCACGTGGGAGAAGAGTTTTACCTCGAGTCAAGGGCGGTAATTCTCGAGAACCATTCCAACGCCTCTTGATATTGATCTAGACCATAGTGCAAACACCCTCCTAGCATTATCCCATCGATCCAGCTCCAGGTACTCTGTTCGCAAAGACTGCTGAGCATATCTAAAATAGACTTTGCTGCCGCGAAAAGTGTTGAATTACCCGTGGAAGAATAACTGTTATACGGCCCCTGAAAGTAGGGTACCACATGTCCCCTTGACTGGAAGTCTTGGTACGAATCATTCTCAGAGGAGTTGTTGAATAATGTAGGATCTTGTCCAAGTGCGGCTTCAGATATTCTCAAGGAAGGTTTCGGGGGTTTAGGGTAAACAAGAAGCCTAGGGGACGTGTTGTGGCCTGCTGCTCCTTTGGAAGCCTGCGGTTTCCGGATAGTTTGTGCGTATGCCAGCAGATCAACGTAGACCCTATGCGCCTGTAACAATACCTTCTCTCTGAAACCTTGTTGGCTGCTCATATGAGGTGGCCGAAGATATGATTGTGTGTGCATGCCCGAATCGAATCCAGGATGATGTTGAGTTTCCGAGTCAAAACCTGAAGCAAAAGAAGAACGACGTGCGAAATCAGAACCACAATGCTGCTGGAAAGAGCGCAAGTCCTGCGGCTGAACGTGCCTTGCTGAGACCAGGCCAGGTCGGCCATGATAGTTCCATGGCGTATGCATGCCTGCCTGACCAAAAGGCAGCGATTCGTTCATAACTATAGGGGGTGGGCAAAATGCCCTGACATTGTACTCGTGAGCTCGTATTATTGGTTGGTAAAGATTAGGGAATACCCCCGGCGCTTCAGGCTGGCCTTGAGGAATGTATTGGCCTTCGGCTTGATGAAGGCCATAATGATTAGTGGGAAGTGCACCACGATGCAATGCCGTATCGCTCCCATAAGCCCAAGTGGAAGATCCGGGACGGGCTTGCAGGTCATCGCTGAGGCCAGTGTTGCCGACCGAAGATGGACGGCGGTAGTCGATGCTCCCATTGTAATGAGATTGGCGTATTGGAGGGCCCGTCAGGGGAAATGCCGTAGCCGTCGCTGATCGAGGTAGAACCAAATGTTTCGAAGGCGGGGGACCATGGGAGAATAACGACGGCGAGCCGTCATATCCGGCATCGACAGTACCGTTTGGTGTCTTTCGTCGTAAATGATGCTCTTGGCGTGGCGGATAAAGAGCTGAGCCGTACGGGATAGTGTGCCGGTGAGGTCGAGAGGTGCGAATCGCAAATGACTGCTGATATGGCGCTGGGACATTGCGAGGGTGATGGTCGTTAAGAGTGGCGTCGTCGGTATTTGGGAACGTTGAGAGGGTATCGAGATTCGACTGCGGCGGCGTCACCGCGTGAGGGGACATTTGAAGGAGAGGTAACATGACAACGGGGTATATTGGCGAGGAAACAAAACTGACTGAAAATGCAGGGCAAAAGACACTGATGGAAATCTGTAGGTCATGGCCTGTTGGTTAAAGGGCATGGTTGGCGGCTGCGCTTGGTATTGAAATGTCGAGTTGATTGCTGACAAGCATCTGGGCGAGTGAGAAAGGCGAGGATAGCGCCAGCGACACACCAGAGAATCACAAACTTCGAGCTGTTGCGAGAGAGCCTTGCGCTGTCTTGAAACCAGCAGAATGGCCTATGTGTTGGTGAGTTAGAAAAAGAGAGAGGGTCAGGCGTTTGTAGGCGACTCTGTAAAGCAGTGTCTATCGATTCTATCGCAGAGGGACCGAATATCAAGTCGCACGGGAAATCACTATCGCGTTCATCGTCCCACAAAAGAGTTTCTGATTGCAGTGGCAGGGAATCAGAGCCTGATGACAGCCCCAGATCCCTAGATATCGGTCAAGTAAATGCTGAAGGAGGCTTTCAGTTCAATACAAGCAGCCCAGAACAAGCAGTTGACAAGAGAGAGCTGTATCGGTAGTGGAGGTCCTAGGTAGGTTAGGTAAGTGAGGTATGGGCACGTTTGTTGCTCGCCAGGCAGTTAGCGCCAGGTTCAATGGAGCAAGGCCCGTGGTTAGTGGAGAACCTGTGACAGCGGGGGCCAGGGCGTCCCACATTGGGGCGGGAGAGACGGAGTCACAACGGCACCCTCACCTCACCTCAAACTTGGGCACCACTTTGCCTGTGATGCCCCTCAAGGCATGCATGGATGGAAGGGGAGGGAAGAAAACTTGGGACATATATCTCAATTGATAAAAATAGCTAATCTTGAGTAGTCCTAAATGTACACCAAAGCTACCTGAATATTTTTATCACTTAGAATAGAGGACCCAAGTTTTCTTGCTCCCGAGGCCCCTCTCAACCCGGCTTGTGCCATAAGCGCGGACAGACCATTTCCCTCTCATCCATCCACACTCATGCTTACACTGCCCACTTCCCCAACCAACGACAACTCGATCCCCAGATAAAGATTGCGTCAATTTAGCATTTGACACAGATACACAACTCGGCGCAGAGCGGGAAGAAAGTATGGACCAAGTCAAGTATTTACAAATTGAAACATTGAGCACATACCAAGCCAGTATTGCTCCCGTCCTTGTTGAGCTGCATGCAATGTACCTAAGGTATGCAACGTACATACAGGGGCCCTGCGCTATGAGGTTGCTGCAGCATGTCCTGATAGTCATTGGATCCATCCATCATCCATGCCAGCATGAGGCGTTGGAAATGGTTGGAAATGGGGCCTCTGATCCCACCCATGCCCGTGGATATTCTATGAATACCCTCAGATACGACGAGACTATTGAGGATATCGCCTATCGTACCACATCGCTGGTATACTTGCCGCATGTGGTCAGAGTCTCGGCATTTTATCCATTCAGCTCAACTGGATCCTTCTCACAACCCTGAAGATTCCACATAGCTTAATATCGTCTCGTAAACAAGTAGATCAGACTGAAGGTGTGCTGCTTCGAATGATGTTTGATTGAAACCTTGGTGAACCTCAATGGTGAACTGGCACTTTCAATGGTGGAAACAATGTAATGCATGATATGCCATGTAAACGCTCACAGTTACTACAAGTCCGACTCGATTCAAATTCTTTGCGAGTAGCTTAGATAGATGGTATATTTCTCAATACCTTGCTCTACCTATTCCAGGAGACACCGTGAGGGAGAGCTTGTGCAGTCCACTAAAGCGGCAGGGAGATATTCTCGAAAGAAGTGGAAGGAAATTTGATCGGAAATTTTTGCATCATGTGGCCATGATGATGGACCGCTACATCCACAAGAGCTTTATCGCCAGTATGTCGCGGTGAGTATTGGACCTAGGTTCCTCTTCCTTGCACAAAAATAGAAATAAACCACGGGGCATGATGGTAGATTTCGGAGTGAGTCAAGGGTTCACAATTTCGAAGCATATCACAAGGACTGGATGGAAATAATTTGTCATGCTGCCATCGATCAATGAGTCTATTTTTGGTTTCTCATCCTGGTGGGATTTTTGAACAGGGCGTGAGAAACATTTACTCCTCAGGGACTACTCACATATTAGCCTAAGGAAATTTCAGGTAGGGGGTACCAAGACTTACTGTCGATGTCTCCGCTGTCAATAGCCTCGATGATAGCCTGGGGAGGCTTGCCGTCGACCTGGCAGCCAACACTGTAAGCGGTTCCGAGAATCTCCTTGACAGTACCAGAGAGCTCCTTGGCGAAAGACTTGTATCGCATGGTGCGGGCGATCTCGATGACCTCGTCAAGGCTGACAGACTTGTTGTGCTTGATGTTCTTCTCCTTCTTGCGATCACGAGGAGGCTCCTTGAGAGCCTTGATGATCAAGGAGGAAGCGGTGGGCACAACCGACACGGCGGCCTGACGGTTCTGGATGGTGAGCTTGACAGTCACGCGCAAGCCTTTCTGAACACAATTGTTAGTATACTTCAATGTGCAATGGGATTGAACACCATACCCAGTCGCCAGTGGCCTTGGCAATGTCTTCTCCGACCTTCTTGGGGGAAAGACCAAGAGGACCGATCTTAGGCGCGAGAGCAGAGGAGGCACCGACCTCACCACCAGTGGCGCGGAGGTGGCTGCAAAATGTCAGTTTCAAGGTGTCCAAATTCTGCGAATGGAATCGACCTACATCACCTTGACCTCATTGGGATCGAACTTGGGAGCTGTTCATCGTGTAAGCAGGATGACCGTGCCTGATATTCAAGAGTGAGACGAACGCATTTTTGTGTCGTGAAAGTCGGCAGAGGCTCGAGGTTTGCGTGCCGGAAGTATTGAACAGGCAGGTTGATCGAAAAGAAAACTTGAAGTTGTCGCGAAATATCAAAACTAAAAATGCAAGATGTGGGCCCCACCATTGGACCTGCCCTAAATCTGCTGAGTCAGCGAGTATCACGTGCTATCATCTCTCAAGCAGGTAAACTACTAAATACTGCTAAGGTAAAGTATCCCAACGCAGCGAGGTAAAGGTACTTAAGATTATAGATCGATAAAGGGCTGGCCTCGGATTTTGATTATTATAATGCCTCTAAACTAACACCATGGGCTTATGAGAACTGCGTCGTCACTATCTACGCCCCATCGTAAGACTTGGTTTTCCGTTGACTTCTTGAGATGGCAGTAGGTCTGCGATACAGCCGTTTGTTGGCCACCTTAATTGGTACCGCTCACAGCAAGCCTAGAAAGTTTGTTAGCTCACCTCAATATGTGCAACCTACTGGGTTCAAACTTACTTCATCAAGTGGTCCATGAAGGTCTGCAGAGATACGTCGTCTGTGAAAATTGTCTGAGCAGTGGTGGCTCCTACACCACCATATGGACCAGTGGTGTGTGTAGTAGATGGGTTAAGCTTGGACAGGAGGAATCGAGCCTGAGAACCGCCAGCATCGCAAACAATAAATCGAGGAAGAGGAAAGCGGTCAGTGATGAGATCCTAGACAGTTTAGTAACAGATTGAGAGCGATCGAGGGTGAACTTACGCGAGCGTCTTCCTTGGGTTGTTCCAACAAACCAGCAAAGTTCTCATAACCTTCTTGATCTTGGTAACCAGCCTTTCTCCACTCTGCAATTGTTTCACCGTGGAAGATGAGAATGTGGAAGAAAGTATCGAGAAGCAGAATGTGAGTTGGTTGGATAGAGGCCGAGTCCAAAAGAACTGGCTGGCCGCCATCCTGGTCGAAGGTGTAGGAGTCCAGGGTTGGCTGAATCATCACGAGTGAGTTGCTAACATCTTCATGGTTGAGCACGTGGCGGTAGAAGGCTGTTTCATCCGGAGAGTTGTTGAAAACCTGCAGGAACTGGCTTCGTCTAAGATGGAACATGAATTGAGGGTATAACGTGAAGTTCTTCTCCAGTCGGAAGGATGAAGGATCATCTTTCCTGTAGTCCGCGAATCTGGAGCAGAGACGAATCAACATTCTGTCAACCCAGCGTAGGACATCAGGGCCATCATCGACCTCGGCCTTGAACACAGCAATTCGTGACATAAGGACAGCGGCGGCCTCTTGGTCGAAGGACTGCGCGATTGCTGGGTCCCCAGCAGGGCTACTAAGGTTGCGGGCGACAGTCGTGACGCGGAGGTGGAACTGGCCCGACGAGTGCTGATAGTACGTCAGGAACTGCATCATGCCCTTCTGTGGTGCTTGTTGATGTGTGGCAGGACCTTGGCCGGCAATCTCAAAGTAGATACCGTAGCTCGATTGGGGGTCGATACCGCACATCTTCCAAGAACATGTGTTGCCAATTCCACATTCAGTCTCGCCCACAGAGATCGACTTCTTGTTGAGAGAGACTGCGTGTCCAATGAGACCTGTGACCTTCAGTTCCTTTGTGGTCAGAACTTCCAACACTGCGTTGAAACCCATGAGTAGATTATCATCGCCATCCTTCTCAAAGATTCGCACAAAGGATTGCTTGAACATGGAAGAAGTGAAGCTATCAGTCAAAATCATATGACCACCGGTTGAATTGCATAGGCCCTTCATTTCGAGGAGACCGACCTGATCCAGACAACCAGCAAAAATGTCAATGATGTGACCATTGTGTGCCGTTCGCTTGGCCAAGTTTTCGTAAAACTATAAGGAGACGATCAGAGTGAGCTCAACAGAGTGGAAGTACTGAATGACACACCTTCAGAGCCTTTTTGTAATACTTAACGTTGTCTCGATCAATATCATGGTGGGATCGTATTGGCTCTCTCAGCTCGGGTCCCACGACCATGCCAGGGCCTTCAGTAGCAGGGCCTCCGGCAAATAGCATGATGCGCCCACCTGCATTCTGGAAAGAAGACTCCAAAAGACCGACGGCAACGCTGAGGGCAACTCCGGTGCATCGAAGGTTACGTCTGTCATTCGCAACTGGCCAGGGGTCCTTTTGAAGGGATTCGAGAGCCTTGGTCAGCTGGAACTCGGCCTGCTGGACAGGGAGGAGGAAGCGAGATGCCGGGCCGGCAGGGAATGGGCGACCAGGCTGAGGTTGCATGCCGGGTCGTACGCCGGAGGATGACAGACCAAGCATCTCCTGGACTTGTTTCGCAGCATATTCCTTGCTACCTCGGAAAACATAGGACTTGGCGCATTCCTCGTAGCCGATCTCGTGGACATGAGCCTGTACAGATATTAGTGGTATGGCATCTTAATGGTGAAAAAAAAATGAACGGTATACCATTGTGCCATAAGTGATGAGACCAACAAGAGCGTTCTCGGGAAGCAGACTCAAACTCATCACAAGCGATTCTTTCAAAGAGGCGAGGCTGTCGGCCTCCTGGCACATATCGACGACATAGAGAAAGATCGGGGGCGCAGGCGCAGGTCGTGAGAGGCGATATTCTATCGTGGTATTCGCAGGGTGAAGTTCGGGGGGGATAGCGTTTGCAGTTATGTCCTTGTAGTGAGGTGGAAGCTGATTTCTTGAGAGGCAGAAAGGACAGATCCAAACTCTGGCACGAACATCGACTTGACTTCAGTACCAAGTCAGCTCATGAAACTAGAACAATCGTTTCAAAGGGCATCATACCAGAACGGGTTCAATACAGAGCGACAGGGCTGTTTGCATGTAACGGGCTCGAAATGGAGGAGAGGAGTATCGGGCTTTTCCTTTAACGGGGTATAGAGAGCACCGATGGGCACGACGAGTCTAGAGGCTTCCTGTATAACGTGAGCTCAAGATGGAGCGTTATGAAGCTGTAAACATACCATACGGGAGCTGGGAAACACATTCCAGCTCAGACGGACACCATCGCGGTCCTCGACCTCGCTCCATTGCTCCTTGAGCGTCTCGTAATCCATGGTTGGGTGGCTAAATAGCAGGCGCTGGGCGGAACGTTGAAGAAGTTATTATAGGAATTGAAGGTATAAATTGAGTATGGCAGTTGGCTTGCCCTGCAGAAGAAACGTAGATGCTGGACGCTGAGATAGCAACCAAAGCTAGGGATGGAGCTATGTGTTCACAACGAAACTCAGGCTCTGGCCAGGTTGATTGACGACCCTACTTAGTGGGGCAAGGCTGAGAGGTGGCGCTTGGCGCCCCGATAGACAAGTAGTATTTTAGGCAGGTAAGAACCATATAAGTTTAGGTATAACTTCCAAAGTAATACGGGGTAACTTTTGTTTAATTATTCTCAAATGCCATATAAGAAGATTGCTATTTTCATATTTACTATCCAAAGTTGATCAAAACATCCCATACATCTTCACTTACCTGAAGGGCATTACTTTTACAGCCTACTAACTAATATCTCATCTTTAATCTCCTTGTCGACCTACATACTACACATGGAAAAGTCCGCAGCAGTCACCGAGCCTGAGCCATCGTCGCCTGTCACAGTTTTGACTGGTGAGACTCCAGAGCATCATGTAACACTGCCGCCTTATTCTGGGCCTTCTATCCCATCAACCGCTGTTTCCGCCCCGGCTTCACAATCCACAACCGCCCATAAAGGCCCAGCACGCTTTCCTGGACTACCGCGAGTTGATTACCGTCTTTACTCTCCCCCTCTCTTCAAACTCTCCAGCGACTATAAGACTCTCTCATCGCGTGCGGAATATCTATCGGCCAAGCCTGAGGCGCTTATCGCTCTCATCCGCGCACAAGCCTCGGTGCCTCCCAAGCCCCAGATTCACATTCGGGGTAGTCGGGGGCGCAAAGTCGACTTTGACATCAAACTTAACCTTATGAGCCTACTAGTCCCGGATGATGATAACCAGCGTTTAGACTATATTCGATGTGTTGGCGATGGGGAGCTAGCTTACCGTGGAGGTCTCAAACCCGATGTCCTTCCCGAAGTCGGCGATGCTGGGTTGGATGAATGGTGCCGCCATTTCGTTCAGGATCCTGCTTCTGTCAAACTCTTTACGCTCGAACGAGTGGTCACAAATCTCGATACAGCATGGCTTGAAGGGCAATTCCGCAGCCTCGTGGCAGCACTCAACTACCGTGGCGTAGTTGATGTCAGCTTCGTGGTTACCCATAGCCGTGTCGTGATACAGAACCCGGACAAAGTCAACCAGTTCTTCACTAGTGTGACCAGCCTGTTTTCTGGAAAACACAAATACGAAGTGGTCAAAGCCGTCTGGCCATTTGCTACAGCGAAGAACGGGGAGCCTGACAGAAGGTGTATTGTTCAGAGTGAGGAAACTTGGTGGAGAGAGTGGAGGGACCCAATCAAGTATGCTATCTCTCAGAAGCGTCACGGTTGGGTCACAGTCGAAGATAAACTTGAAGCTCTAATGGAAGGCAAGGGGCATGAAACAGGAATTATTGATTGGGGGCCGGAGAACATGGGGTAATGTACTACGTATTACGGAATCTCAATGAGGTGTTCGTCAAGTGAACGACCGACTGCTCCAAGGGCTACAGCATTGGCCCTTTTTAATGTTGTAGTATTTTAAAATATGACATTAATAAGTGACTCATAACAAACGACAAATGCAACCCTGGTGATATAGTGCCTTTTTACTTACTATCGACCCGGGAAAGGTCTATAGCCAGCTGAACATGTCTTCAATTGACCAGTTCGATATTCTTCATACTCACGCATAACTCACAGTGAGTCACACCGCAGGCTTGCTCCGCCACGGGTCAGTTTGAACTTGACGATCCCAGAGTAGCAATGACAGACAGGCCGCAAATTGCCTGAAATTTATGAGTCAATGGACACATATCTCTGTAATACCTGTCAGTCTCGTCAAGGGAAGATGAAGCATTAAAGAAGTAAGGTAAGCCTTCTTTTTGTTGGTAACTTCATTGATACAACAATACGCAAGACGACGACCCCTCCGTCGATCCTCTCTACCTTGTCTTACCCCTGCGGCGTTAGCAGGATCCCCCACTACACTTCAAACCCAGCTTATCTTCTTTGAGACATAGCGCTTCTAGTTCATATCATCATTCAGCTCATGTATACCCAGAATCTGGAGGATATTCTTATAAAAGTGATGGAGAAGACAGAACAAACATCATTGCATGGGTTCGACTCGCATGACACTGCCCTATGTGTTATCCCTCCTCGTGGACTCTGGCCATCAGTGGATCGCCTGAGAAGTCTTTATGATAAGGCGTATTCTGCGTGGCCTCCTCACGTTAATCTTATCTACCCATTTATCCAGCCTGAAGTGCTAGGGAATGCAGCACAAGCACTTGAAGGGCTCGTGATACAAGAACGGCCTCATCTTGCACTCAATGTTGCTGACTGTTTCAAACATAAAAGCTGCAACACTATCTTTCTGGGTTCGAACTCAGGATCTACCACAACCGAGCTCTCAAAGATCAGGGATATAATCTGCAATGCTCTTGGTCGTTCACATGGAGCTCAAAATGAACGCTTCGTTCCTCATATGACCATCGGCCAGAGTCAAGACGCCTCAGCTGCCCCCCATCATTTTCTCCTCGAAAAGGCCCGCCTCTTGACACCGATAGAATGGGAAGTGAAAGAAATTGCTGTTCTTATTCGCGATGGCGTACTGGCGCAAGGGGGAAGCGGACCACGGCCTATGAGGCTTTGGGGGACACTGGATCTTGAATCGGGAATCTTCCGTCGGATAACACCGCCTCAAAGTTTCAATGGTCATCTAGACAAAATGTCTACTATTGCCTTCCAGCCATGCTATCACTCGATCCAGTCTTCAAGGGCCTGGGAAACGGCTGAGTCGACAAACACATCCTCGGGTACTAACGAGGTCATCCTTGAACAATTGATTGTTGCTTCTTACAATGTATTGGCAGAGTTTGAGTGGCCTCCTCAATCATATCGGCATCCAGCTCTGGTGGAAAATCTGCTCTCAGCTCGTGCTGCTGCCGATATTATTGTTCTCCAAGAAGTCACAGACCATTTTCTTCCTGACCTCCTTGCCAACAAGAATATACGTAGTCGCTATCCTTTCGTCACTCATGGTCCCCCAGATCAGTCCGGTATTGGGCCGCTACCTAGCCTCCTCAATACTATCGTCTTGAGTAGATTTGAGTTTGAATGGCACTATCTCCCATTCCATAGGAAGCACAAAGGCTGCACTGTGGCCCGGTTTCCCGGCATCGGTACACGAGATGCTGACGATGGGAAATTCAAATCTTGGATCCTTGTGGCGTGTCATCTGAGCCAAGGACTTACTGACGGCGCCGTCGCCACCAAAAAGAAAGAAGTCCAGAAGATGCTCGATTATCTGTCTGCCAACTTTCTGCAACATCCATGCATCATTGCTGGAGACTTCAATCTTGCGACTTCAACGTACACCATAGATGCTGCCAAGAAAAAGAATGATATTTCTGCCCAAACTGTTCGTCAATTGAGAGATATCGACCGGGCTATCTCGGATTTTGGCTTCTTAGATACTTGGCTGGCAACGAGACTAGAGTCAGGCGAATCCTCAGACATAGCCAACGAGAAGAGGAACGTCTTAGACTCCTTCCAGGGAGAACAAGGGGCTACTTTCGACCCACTGACAAACACGCTGGCGTCTGATCTCGTCGGAAATGGGCTGAATAACAGACCGCAGAGATATGACAAGATCCTGGTCAAGGCAAATGGCCACTATAACCCGCATGGTTTCAATAGTTTTGGTCAGACAACCTTCGATTCACCGGAGCAGGGTGTTCCCACATACGCCAGTGATCACTGGGGCATAAGATGCCTTCTGGTAAAGTCGTCACCTTCTGATATGTCTCGATCTTGTGTCCCTGAGATGGAAATTGCACTTCGACAACCTCCTCCTGGCTTGGCTAACAGCGAAAGCTTGGAGGACTTCTTGGAAGGACATGGATGTTTGCCCAATGAGCAGGAGAGGACCGACCGGGTTGAAGCGATCAAGACCCTTGAAATGGTTCTTAAAGATGCTACGTCCTCGATTTCAGAGAATGATTCCCGATCTGGGCCTGCATTTATTGTGGTCCCAGTTGGCTCTTATGGCCTCGGCGTCTGGACAAGTTCTTCTGATATCGACTGCCTGTGCATTGGCCCATTCAGCTCAAAGACATTCTTTGCATTGGCTGTTCAGAGGTTGAAGCGGGCAACGACCTTGGGCGTGAGAATCTTGCGACGAGTCAAGGCCAATTCAGGTAACATGCTGGAGCTAGAAGTCAACGGCATCAAAGTCGATCTCCAGTATTGTGCAGCTGCATCGATAGCTGAAAGGTATTATTGACCTATGTCTATATTCAAAGAGGAAACTGCTAACTCTCGAATATAGGTGGCCTGAGGTTATGAAGCGCCCAGCCAGCGACCCAGCGTTTGCTTTGTCTTTCCTGGCACTTGCTAAGCTTAAGCCTGTCCGCGATCTGTTCTACCTTCGCCGCTCACTTCCAGATATGGTACAGTATCGAATGGCGCACTTGTTCATCAAATCTTGGGCCCAGGCGCGAGGTATTTATTCGGCAAAGTTTGGATTCCTCGGTGGTATTCACATAAGCGTCCTCCTTGTTCCGGTCTGTAAAGCACTGGCTTACGAGAATGAAACTGTAACCCCGGCCGACATTGTCGTCACATTCTTTCATCATTACTCGGAATTCGACTGGAAGAACTCGATGGTCTTTGATTCGTTCTTTCACAAAGAATTGAGATATAACCGAACATTCCGAGAACCCCTCTGCCTGATCGGTTGGCATGCCCCAGCACTTAACACTGCTCCTATCGCGTCTATCCCAACAGTGGCTACCATTTCTTCTGAGTTTGGTCGTGCCAAAAAATTGCTATCAGATGATGACTGTACCTGGGGTAAGCTACTCGGTATTGAACCCGAGACAGCTCTAGGATCAGTTCAAGTCCCAGCATCTACAGAGTTTTTGCATGCATTCAAAACATACATCAAGATCGATGCGCATTACTGGGGCCCGTCGCAGGAAAAGAGTGGTCGTTTCATCGGCTGGCTTGAGTCGCGCTGTGTTATGCTACTAGTTGGTAAGGGACGTTTCTCTCCTTTGGTAGGATGTATCATATTGACATTGTCTAGATATAAACAGGAAACTGAAGCATCTTCTCGCACGCATTTGGCCATCTCGTTTCTTGAATGTGTCCGCTGGAGCAGAGACATCTGGCGCTGAGTATCATGGTTGTTACCTCATTGGCCTTGCATGGGACGATAACTCAGACAAAGAAGATGCCAAGGAGGTGGGTATGGCCATGCAGACAGTGCTACAAGAATTTGAAACGAGGATTCGCCGAGACGAGAAGTACTATGACTCCCAGTTCTGTTGGATGAGTGCAACTGTCGCAAGGGCTCATGATCTTGGCTCATTGGAAGTTGATCAGAGTCTATGGGGAGAATATGGGGGCGAGACAGATGATGACGGATCCGATGAAGAGCTTGAAGAAGAGGAAGATTTCGACGATGCTGAGGAGGAAACAAAAGGGCATAAGAGCACAGGGCCTGGATCCCGAGCAGCGGTTGTGGGCAAGACACCAGGGCTGGGCAAATTTCGCACAGCTGCTGATGTGCTCAACCGGCTTCGCTGGGACCCCAACTTCGATTCGGGCGACTACATCATTGGCTACGAAGACCGCTTCCTCGGAGCTCGTGAGAGGGCAGTGGAACATTGGAAGACGGAGCAGACTGATGAGGAATTTATCCCGCAGCACCGCATACTCTACTTCAAACGGAGGGAGGACAATGCCATTGTGTGGGAGCGACGGACGCGAATCGACGAGATCTTTGGCAGTGGTGTCAAGATTGATAGGCGAAGTCTGCCTGTGCATGACTTGTCATAATCGAATTAAGGGTCCTCAAATCACATTAGAGATCGACACAGGAACATGGATCTGGTCTGACAGAGAAGCGGGTTAGCGCGTGTGAAGTAAATTCGGTGTGCTGCGAGACAGATGGATATGCTGCATGTGCATGTGCTAGATTAAGCAAATTACTTATTAGATTATGTATATACATGTTGTGTCGAATGGCGACAAACAACCTGCTCGTATCTAGTTTCGGGCACCACTGCATGCATGGTAAGACCCGAGCGAGGCCCGAGAGTGGTATCCTGTCATTGTATGGACAGCATTAAGCATCATGGGATAGTGTGCGACAATCGGTTACTATCACCCAGTAACCTCGAGAATAAGCCTCAGTATCGCCTTTGCGAGGCCAGGTAATTTACAATGCGGGAGCCTCCGAGGCCCAAGACATATAGGAAACGCAAGATATTGGGCAAGCAGAGTGAAGATGCCAGCCCACTCACTCACTTGTGGGCTCTCTAAAAGGGTCGGTTGCCAGATGACAGCTGCCATCTACTGGGAACCGGGATTCAAGTCCCAACTGGCGTGGCGCCAAATTCCAGGGACCGGACTAACAGTTGCATCACATGCATGATGACGATGACCTCTATGGCTGGCAGTTGAAGGGTTGCTCTCATTCTCGCCGTGGCATGTGGTGAAGGAAGTATAAAACTGTGCATGATGACGCGCTAGGTACGTGGGGGGTGGGACTGTTTCATGTTTCAATCCATCCGTAGAAAGAAGGCAGTAAAGCCCCCCTGCACATATCTCCGGACCTTCCCACATACGAAGACCACCTCGACTCGAATTGAAATAGCATCAGCCTCACTTTCGGGTCCACGGATAAGACCATCGTGGCATTGCTGGCTCAGACCCTTGAGGATGGACAGAGTATAAAGCTTCTGAAACCGTCGATCGGTTCTCCTTCAGGCCTTTGAAGCAAAAAGCACTCCATCTCAACTTGAATAACACCGTCCTCCCCACACGAGCTAAGTGACTTACACAAAACTCTCAAATACTTTCTCAGCACCTTCACCATGGCCGTTGTCGAATCTCAGGTGCCTGTCAACAGTTGCTGTACTGCCTGTTGCAAAGCAAACGATCTCGGAACTCACGACTACTGCGGCACATGTCCCAGGTGTCCCTCCTGATGACTCTGCGACTCACCAGCCGCCTCTGTAGCCTCAACTAACGGGCTGGAGGACAAAACAATGTTTTTGGCTGCGTTGCTGTTCTCAAATCACTTTTGCTCGACTCCTGATTCGCATGGCTACCCAAGATCTTTGAGGATCGCTAGGAGTTGAAGTTAGATTGAGCATGGCAGTAAATGAGAGGGGAGATGGCAT
The DNA here is from genome assembly GCA_012932015.1 of Fusarium acutatum. Lineage (NCBI taxonomy): Eukaryota > Fungi > Ascomycota > Sordariomycetes > Hypocreales > Nectriaceae > Fusarium > Fusarium acutatum. Next base: position 80,223 of record JAADJF010000328.1, read on the forward strand.
AGCAGGTGAATAAATCCTTTAGGTTTCATACACTGTGCCTCGGGCAAGATCGGGGAAACCGGTTGGTTGGGTGAACCAAGATGGTGACAAGATATTGATGATAATCATCTGGGATAAGCATCCTTGAACCATGAGCGGAACTGCTGCTATAGGTTGGCTAGCAGAATACGTCGTTCCATTCCTCATCGGCGCGTCCTCGTCCATAGTGCCTAAAGGTCCAGGCTCACAATTACCCCCTTTGCCCTATGCTCAGGAAGCCAAACTGGAAAATACAGCGGCAATGGAAGTCTTATCATATTTGACGTACTTGCCCTTGCCCTTGTCAATTTCATGATACCGGTCCCAAAACCGCTCGTAGAGAGGCTGTAATTTCTGGCGAATGTCCTCCCCAAACATTCGCCGGACTTCCCGCTCCATGCTGTATGATTTGTGTCGAGAAACCATGTCGTCAAATGCGCTATTGAATTGCGTGAACTTCTCTTTGATCCGGTCTTTGTCTTTGCTTCCCAGCCCCTTGACGATCGAAGTAGAGTCGACAGGTCCAGAAGTTGGACGATGTGCACGATTGGTATGTACAGTGTCGAACAGGTGGACGGAAAGGTCTTTGCAAACATCCGTATAAGCTGCCGTTGCCTTTTTACGCCATTGCTCGAGAATATCAAGTTTGTTCTCAAGCAGTCCGCTAAGTTCTGAGCTCTGAACCATTCTTGCAATGATGACAACGCTATTGGCCAGAAATACCCCAGCAACAGCTCTGCTCTTCATGAGCACGCGCGACTTCTGGTCCAAACCAGAGAGGAGCATTTCGATGGTATCAGTGCAGTAATGCGAAAAGATCTCTTTACCGTCCGCTCCTATATCGAAGGATGCTAGACTGGGGATTGCATCGGTCGAGCGTCCGCTGGCTGCCGCGTTGGAGTTCCATCCACCGTCCCCTAATGATATCATTATGCTCGAGATGGGGCGTAGAAAGTGTACCATCGTCTGAAGGCGCTGCATTGTCTCCGAGACGAGGGATATAGGGGCGCCATCTGAGGGTAACATCTGTAGCATGCTGATCTTGCGCCGGGTCTCATCAAGGAGCTCCGCAAGGGACGATTTGGCAGTCTCTCGAACAGGCTTCAGGGCTGCAGCGAGTGCCCCTTTCAGTTCTCCGGTGCGTGTTTCGAGCTTGCCTGAAAGAGCCGAGATGATCTCGGTGATTTCATATGCCAGATAACAGTCGGTGTTGAGGTGATTTTTGATATGAGCATTGAGTTCGCGCAACGTTCGGGCAAGCTCAGCCATCGCTGCCTGGCAAGTTGACTGGAAGACCACACCCCAATCCTCACGCGAGAAGACACTGCACACATTGTCGTATTCGGAGACAAAAAGGCCCTCCATAGCTTGCGAGTAGGTCCCTATACCGTTGGTCCCCGCACGGTAGACGGCATCTGGGCTCTTCTTCTTGGCGGTGTTGACACTTGCGGCAGCAAGGTTGGCCAAAGATGTTGAGAGGTATGGGCCGCGTACCTCTGCATATATATGGGCGAGCTCAGAGGATCCGCTGTGGTGACTCTCAATGACATATGAATACACCAGACCGAGCCGGGCTATTTTATCCTGAGGTAGTGTTGGGAAAGGCTTGTCTTTTGTGATAAAGTGCAACGGCTCGACGGATCGAGGAGTCTCAGCGCGCAGCAGTGTTTCGAAATGGGATTCCAGCTGACTATTGCCAGACTTGATGAGTCGTGTTAGATCGGCCATCGTTTGTTGGTTGGCGCGCAAGTTGGAGGCTTTCATCTCGTTCAAGGCCTTGCCCAGACGTTTGATAGAAGCCAGGTAATTGGAGAGGCCGGCCTTCTCAGGACCGACTCGAATGATCTGCTCTTCGTCATTTTTGCTGTCCGCAGGTTGGCGCAATCGGTCGATAGCGGCCAGGACTGAATCAACGTCTACCCAATGGTTAGTTGTCAGCATTGGCTGGACATGAGGTCTGTTTCTTACTATTCCCCAATATCTGCAGTCGCCTGGTCTCTCCATTCAGAGGTCCTGCAACATCTTGGACACTCTTCCCTGTCGACTCAAGTCGGTTGAGGCACGATTGAATCTTCTTGGTCAATTGCGTCGTCTTTTCGAGCCGCGAATTGAGAACGTCAACCTCAGCCCTTGCTTCTTCATCTAGAGCGGTATGCGCGTTGCCAGAAAGTCCGACCGACATTGTGTACGAACACCGGTGAATAGCATCCGTTCAGGTAGTGGGGTGGCTTATGTGTGGTGGTATAGGAAAGGCGCCGTAAGGGAGAGATCATTAAGGTTGAGAGTTATGAGTGCTCCGCGTGGAGGACCATGGGGATCCCAGCATGCATAAGGCAATACAGGCAGGCTTGGCGTACAGAGTAGGTATGTACCTCCCTCTTGAGACCAGGACCTAGGTTATTACGGGAACTGGACTAGCTCCCTGACGAAATAGGGTCCAGTGTAGCCACACATCAGCCACCTCTGGAGGCCAGCTTTAGCTACCACTTTACGCGAAAGAGACGCGTTCTTTGGAAGGGAGCGTGGGCAGGGCCAGCAATTTCGAGCAGCCCCCTAGCAACGCCCCGCCTGGTTTACTTTCACCCCTCGATCTGATTACCGTTCAGTACCTTAACCAGGTTCCATATCGGCATCACTTTTGACCAAGTCGCTCAGTGAAACGACAATTCAAGGAACTGCCGACATGGATTCTTTTATGCTTCAAGATGAAGGCGTACGCGATCGCATACGTCAAGCGGAGGAATTCCTTGATCCCAGTATGTCCACCGCCCGTTCTCCAAAAAGATTGATCGTTGTGCCTAGTTAACTCTTTCTGCAGATGATCCTCAAGTCCGAAGTTATCGATCCGATATTATTCTTATGCTACAGAAGAACCAGCGTCGATTGACCGTTAATCTCGATCATGTGCGCAACCACAGCCAGGACCTCGCACAGGGCCTCTTACAGCAACCCTTCGATTTCACTCTGGCTTTTGATCAAGCCCTGAAGAACATCGTCCAAACCATTCCCCAGGCACGACCTGACCAGACCGCAAAAGACACAGTTTATTACTGTGCTTGGGCTGGCAGCTTTGGCTTGAACGCTTGCAATCCCCGTACATTGTCGTCGCACCTCCTCAACTACATGGTCTCTATCGAGGGTATTGTCACTCGATGTTCTCTCATCCGCCCCAAGGTCGTGAAGAGTGTTCACTACAATGAGAAAAAAGACATGTTTCATTTTCGCGAGTACCAGGATCAGACCATGACCAACGGTGTTACCACTTCAAGCGTCTACCCTCGCGAGGACGACGACGGTAACCCGCTTATTACAGAGTATGGCTTTTGTACATACCGAGACCACCAGACCATCTCTATCCAGGAAATGCCCGAGCGAGCACCAGCAGGCCAGCTCCCCCGCGGAGTTGATGCCATTCTAGACGACGACCTCGTCGACAGTGTGAAGCCCGGCGACCGAGTGCAGCTCGTCGGCATTTATCGAACGTTGGGCAACCGGAATACCAATCACAACAGTGCTCTCTTCAAAACGATGATTCTGACGAACAATGTTGTCTTATTGTCTTCAAAGTCCGGAGGTGGCGTGGCGACTGCAACCATTACTGATACCGACATTCGTAACATCAACAAGGTGGCCAAGAAGAAGAATCTTCTGGAGCTGCTCTCTCAATCGCTTGCCCCCAGTATTTACGGGCACGATTATGTCAAGAAGGCCATCTTACTCATGCTTCTGGGTGGTATGGAGAAAAACCTCGAAAATGGAACACATCTGCGTGGAGACATCAACATCCTAATGGTCGGTGACCCGTCCACTGCTAAATCTCAGCTGCTACGTTTCGTCCTCAATACTGCACCGCTCGCGATAGCGACAACTGGTCGTGGCTCCTCGGGCGTTGGTCTCACTGCAGCAGTAACTTCTGATAAGGAGACGGGTGAGCGCCGACTGGAGGCCGGTGCCATGGTCATGGCTGACCGTGGTGTCGTTTGTATCGATGAATTCGATAAGATGTCAGACGTGGACAGAGTTGCGATCCACGAAGTTATGGAACAGCAGACTGTTACCATCGCAAAAGCGGGTATTCACACATCGCTGAATGCTCGTTGTAGTGTTGTTGCTGCTGCTAACCCTATTTTTGGCCAATATGACCCTCACAAGGATCCTCACAAGAACATCGCACTGCCTGACTCTCTGCTCTCACGTTTCGATTTACTGTTTGTCGTCACAGATGACATCGAGGATACGCGAGACCGACATGTGTCAGAACATGTCCTTCGTATGCACCGATATCGCCAGCCAGGAACTGAAGAGGGCGCTCCTGTGCGTGAGCAAGGTGGGCAGTCCCTGGGGGTCTCGGCTTCAAACCAAACTGAGTCCCAGGGGCCGACCGAAGTCTACCAAAAGTATGATGCAATGCTACATTCTGGTGTCACAATCACATCTGGTCGCGGTTCAAACAAGAAGCCCGAAATCCTTAGCATCCCATTCATGAAGAAGTATATCCAATATGCCAAGACGAGAATCAAGCCCATTCTGACGCAAGAGGCTTCTGATCGCATCGCTGATATCTATGTCGGTCTACGGAACGACGAGATGGAGGGCAACCAGCGAAGGACCAGTCCTTTGACCGTCCGTACTCTGGAGACCATCATTCGTCTTGCCACAGCACATGCCAAATCCCGCTTGTCAAACAGGGTGGAGGAGCGCGATGCGGCTGCTGCAGAGGGTATCTTACGCTTCGCTCTTTTCAAGGAAGTTGTTGAAGAATCGCGGAAGAAGCGGAGAAAGACTCAAACGGTTGACTTTGCATCATCCAGCGACGAGAGTTCCAGTGATGATGAAGATGACGATGGTGACATTGCCAATGCCACGCAATCAAACAGGTCGACTTCGAGGGCTACACGCAACAGCAGTCGCCTCCAAGCGAGAGAAACCAGTGACACTACCCGGTCCAGCGGAGAACCTGATGTTCCTGAGGATGACTCGCAAAGCACATTGCGAAGATCTAGCCGGCGAACACAAGACCAGTCACAATCGCAGGCTTCATTTGCATCGTCAATTCCAGCCTCTCAGCTACCATCCTCGAACCAGCTAGAGTCGCAGGATGGCGACGAAGACCTTGCCAACGGTGCTGCAGCACTGGCAATTGACGATACTCCCATCACCTCTGAGCGACTGACAACCTTCCGAACAGCCCTTGGTCAGCTTCTCAACACAGACCTGTTTGAAGATGACGCGGCCGAGCTGGACGCAGTCGTGGAGGCAGTTAATAAAAAGATTGGGAACCGTCGCGATGCATTTGATAAAGGAGAGGCCACAAAGGCGCTCCAGAAAATGGGAGAGGCAAACCAGATTATGTAAGTCTCTTTATTGCAAGCACCCACGCGTTGACTTACTAACATTCATTTCAGGTTCACGGAGGGAGATCTTGTGTACAAGATCTAAATCTTGTAACGTATCGTCAATACGAGGCGATCGACTGGCGTTGGTGGGATTTGTTTTGGTGCATCTATTGGTAGGCTTGGTACTACTATGAAGTTGATAACGACATGGATGGCACGAGGTTGGTCGAGTTATGTAGTTAATGATTGATGCCAGGTGAATAGAATTCCACAAGGTCTGTAATGGCCTCTCTCAATACCTTAATCGAGACTTTGAAACTGGGAGCGATGACCAATTTGTGGGACAATAACTAAGCCTGCCTAATAACCTACCGATGGTTGAGCTGAACCGAGGAATTGGCCTCGATAAGAGAAACTCAAAATGTCCCGTAAATATTGAGCCACGTATCAATTGCTCAAGATGTGATACACAAAGAGTCTTTGATTGAAATCATGAGGTGCATTCTTGATCAGCAACCATAAGGTCTGATGATATATTCTGTTCGCTACTGACCTAAAGAGGACACCTTCTGTACGTAACCTTCCTTACGTGTACCAACCTGGGCAGCAGTTCCGATGTGCCCAACCCACCACGGACACCGCCTAAAGCAAAGTCACTTAGAATTGCTCACTCTTCCGTTCCTTTGAAAATTGGTCCATCTCTTTCTTTCTCGGCAACTCTAGCCTACCTATACAACGATTCTATAACTGAATCACAGCTTATACTAGAGTCACAGTAGTTACCAGCAAAAAAACTGACCCTGGTATAGCAAGATCAAGCGTCTGGACCCCTGTTTTTCATGATCCGATTCGCTTTCATCCTCAACACCCTGACCGCAAACTCCACCAACTGTTGAATATTTCTATTCCTGACCAGTCTATGAGCCGAGACTGTACAGTTCCGCGGCAGAAAAGGCCTTCATTTATCGAATAGCCAGTGTCTTTATAGCGAGTTTCTGCCGTTTCAAGGCCTGTCTCGCACCCTTTCACCCAACTGGTCATTACCTTACTATCTCACAAGCATCATGGCAGATGTAGCCGAAACTCCAGAGACTGCGCTGCCTATTGATAGCAAGGAAGCTGTTATTGTAGAGGAAGAGAAAGACATAGACCAAACGAAATCTGAAGATGCAGATGAACACAAAAACGGTGATGTAGGTGCATCAGGCACTGAACCAGCACCTGAACCAGAGGCAGAGCCGGGGCCAGAAGCAGATAAGTCCCGAAAACATCCCCCGTTGGCCATAATTAAGGGCAAGGTCAGCGAGTCGTCAGGCGAAGAAGCTGTCCCAATCGATTTTGTTACAATGGGCATGTTTATAATTGGTGAGAAGATTTATTAACCTACCTTAGCCAGCGCCCTTGTCTATAAAACTGTTGTGTTACTCAGATCAGACACTAACTAACTTGACTGGAAAGACGATATCGACTTCATTCCGCCAACTCCGCCTGTCAAAGACATCCTTGGAGGCGCTGGCACCTACTCAGCCCTGGGAGCTCGCCTGTTCTCACCCCCACCCAAATCTGCGTCAGTTGGCTGGATTGTCGATCAGGGCTCAGATTTCCCGCCCTCACTCTCTACGCTCATCGATAGCTGGTCCACCTCGGCTCTGTTCCGTCATGACGGGCTTCGCTTGACCACGCGAGGCTGGAACGGCTATGAAGGCACTACCGAGAAGCGAGCTTTCAAATACCTGACTCCCAAGAAGCGCTTGACCGCTCAGGATCTGACACCAGCGCTGCTTAAATCACGGTCGTTCCACCTGATATGCTCCCCAAATCGATGTAGGGATCTTGTCTCCGAGATCACCTCACTTCGAAAGAAGGTCGTGCCCCCTGAGATATATGCCAAACCCATCTTCATCTGGGAGCCTGTGCCTGATCTGTGTACCCCTGACGAGTTGCTCAATTGCACCAACTGTTTACCTCTTGTCGATATCTGCAGCCCGAACCATGCAGAATTGGCTGGGTTCATGGGTGACAGTGGGCTTGATCCAGAAACAGGTGAGATCTCTACCATTGCTGTAGAAAGAGCCTGCGAGCAGCTTCTTGCAAGCATGCCTCTGCAGTCATTCTCTCTTGTTATCCGTGCTGGCGAGAAGGGATGCTACATCGCGAAGAATGGAGGAAGAAAGCGAGGGCGTGACCCCAAGACGACCAAGCGGCGAAAGAAAGATTATGTTAGGGGTGGCCTCCAGCCAGACACGGATATGGAGGCTTTGTTTGCCGGCCTTCTCCAAGATGCTGATGGGATTGTGGCTCGCGAAGAGATCGAGGTCGATCCTGGTGTCGAGAAATGGGTTCCCGCCTATCACACTGATCCATCCAAAGTGGTTGATCCTACGGGAGGTGGGAATACCTTCTTAGGCGGCCTCGGTGTGGCTCTGGCCCGAGGCGAGAGTCTTGAGGACGCTGTAGCTTATGCCACTGTTGCCGCAAGCTTCGCCATTGAGCAGGTCGGTGTTCCAACGATTGGTAGAGATGCTGAAGGCCGCGAGGCTTGGAATGGACATAATGTTGAGGACCGTCTCCGCGAATTTCGCAAACGTCTATGAATGAAATGAAACATTGGATATACTACATCATAAACTATATTATAAAATTATGATGGGCTATAGGGAGTTCAGAATAATAAGAATAAAATACATTTTGATTGATTTGCAGCCATCAACTACTCGCCACTCAGTGAGATAGATCTCGGCGTCTCGGTAAAAATAACACATTAGCTTTTTTCCCTTCTAGGAAGAATAGACTCTATTTGCCTTTTATCCAATATCAACTCTCGATAAATAATAAAGCACAGCTGTATAGGTATTTAGGCTCGAGTCAGCCATAAATTGGTCTAAGTAACCCATTTGAATGGAAGGTCTACGGAGTAATACCTGTCTAGATGTCTGGGTTTGCGTCTATTATATCAGTCGGCGCTGGGTTGCCCGATTCCGGCGTTGATGGAATGCCTCCCTACGTACATCTTGAATGGACAAAGGCAAGCTGTTGCGATCCTTACCCAGCTTGGGAGGTGTTCAAGTCTTGCCATGCCCCTCTAGGTTAGCCACGTCTTTAGAGCTTGGCCGATTTCTGAAATATACTTAGACAGTACTCGCCTGCACGGCACTCTGAGGCGCCTAGTGTAAAGTATACTTGTCGTACATCACGTACTGCTTCCCCTGTCCCTGGAATAGTTAGTAGTCATCCATCCCTATTTGGATCTTGAACCTCCTGGACCGAGCTCCAATCACCTCACCTCGTCTCATCTTCAATATCTATCAACCTACCTATTCAATTGTCTGTTGATTAACTCTCTCTTAATTGCATACCTAGCGAAAAGAAACAACATTGATTCAGTCAATCACTAAGCTTGCTGTTCTTTTTCTTGCATTTCTTCGTGGCATTAGCCAGGCACCTACGACCTATAACTTGAAAGCTACTCGCCGTTCCGTCTTGCGCAATCCTACAAAGCAACTATCCTGTTGCCTGAGCACGCCGCTGTCACCCGATCAACTATTCTTTCAGAGGTCTAAGCATATCTTCACCTTCTTTTGTTTTCAGTAGAACGCTTTCAGTCCGGCGCCTCGACCCAATAACAACCCAACGGGCGATTATCCAACATGGCTGCTAATAGTCAGATGCACAACTTAACTACGCTTATCAAGAGGTAAGCTCTTTACGCTCGTTGCGTTGTCAGTCCAAGATGTGCAGACACTGATAAAAGCCATCCAGGCTTGAAGCTGCAACTTCGCGCCTCGAGGATATCGCTTCTTCGACCGAGCCTCCTGCCGATGCCGCCGTTCTCAACCAAGCGATACCTTCACCCCCGAACCC
>JAADJF010000329.1:0-36118 GCA_012932015.1 Fusarium acutatum
GTAACTACAAAAAAAGGCGCCCCGAAAAATAGAAAGGAAGCTATTCGCAAGTGGGAGGCTGCGTGGAATGACCTTCCGCAATCGAAGATCAGGGAGTGGATAGAGAGAATTCCTGCACATATCAGAAAAATCATAGAAGTAGAAGGTGGGAATGAGTACTTAGAAGGCAGGGATTATCCGCTGCAAAATTGACTATTTTGAAGTACCGATGCTTTTACCCCACTTTTATCGATTTTAGCGTGGGCAAAGACTTTTCGGCCCAGCCTCTGTATGCAATTCACATCCATGGAAGTACCTGTTGTGTTATGCATGAAACAAAGAGTGGTCAAGTTATGACGGTCATCAACAAGTGGTTGCATTAGTGGCCTTGACAATCCGCGCGTAGCCTGAGAATTAATAGCCATAAGCTTCGTGTACTTGCACAATTCTTTAACAGCCAATGGCCTGATCGCAAACAACGAAGGCATGGTCCCTCCAACAGGCCAAGTTACAATGTTAGCGGGCCTCAAGATGAGTACATTGACTTTCGCGAGGCTTGGCTCGTGCGTTCACGGCCTTTACGCGCTTTACGCGCGAGACACGTCCAAGGGCGCGACCGAGCACGAAACGGACACGTCTCGATTAATTGAACGCATCTTTTTTTTGCTCTTCCCGTTCCAGTTCACGCTCAACAGCCGAGGGATCGGGGACTTACTGCAAGTGAGCACAACTTAACAAGTCACTTTGACGTGCATAAGCTTAGTACGGTTGACGATGGTACATCAATTAATTGCCTCCACCGAAGCCAATTTATCCCTCTTTATCAGGTGCAGAAGTAACCTGCATTAGCATCTTCTGGGCAACTTTCCTCTGCAAACACACCTGCAATTTTCATCACTTCTTTGCTTTCATCCTCACCTCGCTCCCGTCTCTTCTCTTACAAGAGCTTAATTGAAAGCAGCTATAGTGGAGGTCTTTCACCGGGCCAACTGAGCTACAGGCGGCTCATTACGCAGAACCCGCTAAAGCATTGGTTGTCAGCGCACTCCCCGCTCGTCTCTGGGGCATCTTCCAGGTACCTGAGACCCTGGGCCGGTTCACCTGCAACCCACTTCCAATCACTTGCACAACTCCGCCCTGGCCCGCCCACTGCACTATCTCGAGCTACTCATTTCGTCTCAACTCCATCTTCATTCTGCAACCACCCAGTTTTTAGGCGCACAAAACGACTGAAACTCCGACCACGAAGCGCATGAGCGAGCCCGGATAACTGCCTTTAGCCTCGTACGGCACTTACAAAATACTGTATCCTATCATATTGGCCGGCCACATCGACCTCTTGTTTCAAACTTTGCGCGTTTCCCTGCCGATTGTACATACCCTTTCGACTTGTTCTTGGTACTGGTTGGTGCTGTGATGCTACTACGCTCTTCATCAATTTACCTCGAAAACCATTCTCAGCCGAGAAAGTGATAATATTACGCTGCGAGTAATCACCTATAATACGAGATGCCGTCAGCATCGCAATCATCTCAACAATCATTCAGCATGAGCCAACAATCGCAATCTGGTGTGGGTAACTCCTTCAGAGGTTACAATGGTGACTCTGAAGGTGCTACCATCTACTCGGTATACAATGCCCAAAAATAATACTACTCTCCCTCTGCTAACAATCCTCTGATATAGGCATCTTATTCTGGTGTGGATGTATACGAGATGGAGGTCAACAATGTCGCCGTGATGCGCCGTCGCAACGACTCATGGCTCAATGCGACCCAGATCCTAAAAGTTGCCGGAGTAGATAAGGGGAAGCGCACCAAGATTCTCGAGAAAGAAATCCAGACGGGCGAGCACGAAAAGGTTCAAGGCGGTTATGGAAAATATCAAGGTACTTGGATAAAATTCGATCGAGGTGTCCAAGTTTGCCGTCAATACGGCGTTGAGGAGCTTTTGCGACCACTCCTGACCTACGACATGGGTCAAGATGGAGGCGTTGCTGGTCGAGGCGATTTTAATACACCAACAAAGGAACAAGCCATGGCCGCACAGAGGAAACGATTGTATAATCAAAGTACGGATGGAAGACCTAATGGTCTAAGTGGGACATTCTTCAAGAACATCTCGACCACTGCCTCACATGCCGTCGCCGCCATTAGCAAAGCTCGCTTCGATTCACCAGGCCCTCGAAGCCGCAATGGCCCCTCAAGAGCACCCTCTTTTAGCCGCCAAGCATCCATGCAGAACGGAGATGATTTCCCCAACAACTCTCAGCAGAGCTTTGCCTCGGATTATGGGCAACAAGTTGATTCAGCATATTCGACGCAACAGATTAACAACTCAGTTCAGATGAACGAGACAGAGCCTCCCCGAAAACGCCAACGAGTGACCATGACGCCAGGCGATAGCTTTAGCGGATATGGGCAAAATATGGACATGTATGCAGCGGCCTTCCCTGGATCACCAACGGAACCAAACGAGTCTTTCATCTACACCCAAAATACTATGCAGGATGGCTCGCCGGTGGACGAGGGTAGTGGGCCCCTGGCACCTCTCCCTTACGAGATGTCCCCCGAGGTTGAGATGAAGCGAAACATGCTGATGAGCTTGTTTCTGGAAGCTCCTGGCACCGATCCTACGAAGCATGATATGCTTCGAAGTTACACCCCAAAGGAATTGGATATGCCCATCGACTTGCAAAGCCATACTGCTCTCCACTGGGCTGCCACACTCGCCCGCATGCCTCTGCTCCGTGCTCTCATCGCTGCTGGCGCTTCCCCGTCCCGCGTAAATGCTTCTGGCGAAACAGCCCTGATGAGGGCATGTTTAGTCACAAATTCACAGGATCATAACTCGTTTCCTGACCTCCTAGAGGTTTTGGGCAGCACTATAGAGGCACGGGACCACAAGGGACGGACGGTGCTTCATCACATTGCGGTAACAAGCGCTGTGAAGGGGCGTAACGCTGCAAGCCGATATTACCTCGAAAGCCTTCTGGAGTGGGTTGTAAGGCAAGGTAGCGCACCTAATAGCCAGGCTATCAACGGGAATGGGCCCAGCGCCTCACAGTCGGCCAACCCAAAAATGGGAATCGCCCGCTTCATGAGCGAGATAGTCAACGCTCAAGATAGTGTTGGTGACACGGCCCTAAACATTGCATCTCGAATCGGAAACCGCAGTATTATTTCACAACTATTAGAGGTCGGCGCCGATCCGAATATCGCTAACCGTGTTGGTTTACGTCCCCTTGATTTTGGCATTGGTAGTGAGAATGTTGAGGACAAGACGAACGGCGAAGTCAATGTGGATAAGAATGGTGCGACAGGAACAAATCAACGCAGTCGTGAGAGCAGTGACGAGATAGTAGCTTGTAAGTTGATCACACCTCAAGAATCTATCGGTTCATTGCTAATAAGAACAGCCATCTCTCACCTATTATCAGAAACAGGCTCAGCCTTCCAAACCGAGATGAAGGCCAAACAAGCTTCTCTCGACACCCTTCACACCACTCTCCGCACTACGTCAACACAACTTGGCGAAGCTCGACGAACTTTCGAACACCTGAGCGCGACACTCAAGAAGCAACAATTAGCCAGGCAAAAGGTCGCCAATCTGTCACACGCACGTGAGGACGAGCAAGTCCGTCTCATGCAAGAACAATCTAGAGCATCACAGCCCAACCCCTCATCTTCATGGGAAACAGAGCTGTCTGCTATGCTCGAAGCCGCTGATGATACTTCGGGAGGTGGTTTCGGCGGTGAGGGCCTCCTGCCTTCAGCAGCGGTTCTACGTGCCCGTATTCGTGCCGTCGAGGGACGCCGTGACATGACTCGAAAGATGGTCGCCGCCCTAAAAGGACGGAGCCGCGATGTCGAAGTCAAGTACCGTCGTGTAGTGGCGTTGTGCACGGGAGTCCAAGAAGACGAAGTCGACGCTGTTATTGACGGTCTACTCAAAGCTGTGGAAAGCGAACACGAGGAGCTCGAAATTAACCGTGTGAGACGCTTCCTCGGCGGCGTCGAAGGTGTTGTGCACTGATGCTAAGCTCTTGAATTCCTTGACTGCACAGCACACATCGGGTTGTGCTTATTGCAGACTGTAACGACTACACTTTCTGTACGATTTTGTGTTTATTTGTACAGGGTGCTTTTGATACCCGCTGAGCCCGAAAAGCATCCCTGCTCGTGTTGGACTAGAACAATGGGCGTTTTCTCACTTTTGGCCATGGGGTGCTTACCTTTTTGTTTATAGTTCCATTACTGTTTCAAGTTTTTTGTCGCATTGTCGTTTTTGTCTACGAGAACCGAAGATTGGACGACTACTTATACCTTTATTTCTGGACGAGAAGGAGTGAGCATGAAGAAGAAAGAGGAGAAGTTGGATAGATAGCGCCCTTGACGAGTAATGGTGTATAATATATGACATGAAGAATATTCATTGACTGGGTGCTTTCACTTCGGTGAATATAAGCTATGTGAAAAGAGACTGGGCAGACTTTACGTCTCAGTAGAACTCCTATGTCGCCCAATTCAAAACTCCAAACGCCATGCAATGCCATGTGATATATACAACCAAGCAGATGAATTCTCCAGTTCAGCTCCAATACCCAGGGCGATCTTGCCGATAATCTGATGGCATGTTCATGCAACGCCATTGCGATATACCCCTTCCCATCTCTCCTCAACACCCCCAACTTTGTTCCTCAGGACCTTGATCTCAGCATCAAGCTCGTCTACATTCCTTGACAGAGCGCTGACTTCCTCAAATCGTCTTGAGCCCTGGGCGGTCTTGACCATGGCTTCAACCATGAAACGCTGCTCTTCCAAGACAACGAGTCGCTCGCGAAGCTCCTTTTCCTCCGCCTCGAGCTGGCTCACAACTGTACTTCCTTCACTAGGTGCTTGCGACGAAGTCTCGTCAGCTAGCTCTGAGTGCCGTAAACTCGATCCGGAGTGGTGATGTGAAGCAAGAAGCCGTGATGTAGAAACTGCTGTAGAAGATGATGCAGATGAGCGTGAGCGGAGCAGCTGAGGAAGGCTCTTTAGAGGAAGCATATTTGTGTGAAGAAAACCACTAGCGTATGTATATATCGCCATTTGAAGACGTCGTTGTGTCAGGCTCTCGGTTGGGAGATCACGCAGGCGTTTCGCAGCCATGCCATATTTTCCAAAGCTATCAACCAAACGCTTGCGAATCTTGGCTGCTTCCTGAATTTGTGCATGTGTAGGAGGTGGCTTGTTGAGATCAATCTCTCCGCTCTCCTTTTTCTCCGGCTGTAGATTCAGTAAGGCTCGATGAAAAGATGGTAGAAGTTGCTGGATTCCACGCTCAAACTGCCTCAACGTTTCGTATGCTCGTTGATCCACTGGTTTGTGCTGTAACGAAGCTGCAAAGTCTCGAGCGGAGAAGATTGTGTGTTTGCAATCACGACACATCCGAATGTCTATCCCAACTTGCCCGTCGCCAGTTACTGACAGGGGTTTTTCAGTACCCGAAGGCGCTTTTGTTGCTCCATTAGTTTCGTTGGACACATTGAGGCCAACTTCAGAAGAGCATCCTGTTTGCGGGTCACCACATACGACACGACCACATATACGGCAATGGTGCCTTCTAAACGTCCAAGAGCCAAATTCCTGCTGGCAAAAAGGACATTTCGAGACAGTAGCATCTTCTTCCCAGGTAACAACGGACTGCTCGATGAGCTTCCGGGGGTTCTTTTGTCCTGCTAGTGATGTAACTGGGCCTAGTAGGGAGCCATTGGATTGTGTAAGTTTTTCGGGAGGGTTCGCTAATAATTTTGTGAGTTTTGTTAACCGTTTTTCGAGTCGTGAGATTTCTAGATTCTGTCGCTCGACCTTTTTCCTTCTTATTTCCACGAATGTGTTGGTGTGGTCTGTCAATACGCCCCGGTGATCATTATATCCATCTCTTGATTTAAAGCATGTCTCGCAAACTCGCGCCCAGTAGCCTCGAACAGGTTCGTGTTTTGCGCTTCGACTCAATTTCATTTGGTACATGGTATGCTCCTCGCAGAATAATCGTCCACAATGTCGGCAGTTTATGCTTCCATTCAAAGGTCCCAGGCTTCTTCCGCACGCCGGATCTGTACAAAGATCGTAACTTGTAGACCGTTGCCAATGATGCCGTGTAATAAGTTCGTCGGGGTCAACCGGGCCTTCGAGAGGATTTTTCCCAGTAGCACTAGATGGTACCGCAACAGGGAGCGATTCGTTTGATTCGAAGACATCGAGACCACGTAGTTTTTGGTTGATGAGTGAGAGAGGCTGGAATCTTTTGGCCTTAAGAACCTGCTTGTCAAACCACGTCTTGACCTCATCCTGCTCCTCCTCTGGTAATTCTTGGTGGTTGTCGTCGATATGTCGGTTGAGTTGAAGAAGGGTCATCTATGGGCACAGTATTTAATAAACTGTATTCAACGTAGATATCATAATAATTTACCATCTCTTCGTTGCATATCGGGCAGACAAGCGCGCCATCAGCAGGCCCTTTCCCTTGAGCACCAACGCTGATGCTATTTCCAATATCCTGGCCCGGAATATGTGGTGAGATACCACTAACAGGTGGTGATATCGACGATGAAGCTATCGAGATGCTGCTTTCGGACGCTGCCAATGGACTTGCTACTCGAGGCGCATTCGTAATCGGGGGTGTCGGGGGAGCAAGGCCCCTGCCGCTGCCCAGGACACGGCCGCCGCCCAATTTGCGGCCCGACATAATAAAGAATTTTCGAAATGAGAAACCAAAACCAAAGAGAGAAAGAGTGCGACCGTAGCTGGTCGGGCTCTATCTCGAGCTGCGCCGCGGGGGGATGTTGGAAGTAAGATGATGGATTGAGGGGATACAGGATAGCCTGGGAAGGTACTGCTCCCAGTGGCTTGGTGCTCATGCCAGATAAAGAGGTACCTTCGACTCGGAGCTCCAAAGGCGGTGAACCAAGTACACTTATAGCATGTATCATGCCATGCCAAATAAAAAGCTAGCTCTCATTCGCTTCCTCCCGTTCCCCGTCTGATGGGGACAAGAAAACTTAGGATCTTTATCTTGTACGACAAAAAGATGGAAGCAAGTGTGTTGCAGCCGGTCCGAGCTTATAGATCAGCTAATTTTGACCCCCTAGCTTGGGTTCTGGAGTTTTCTTGCCGCCATGAGCCGTCGTGTCTTATCACAACCCCTGCAGCTTTGATAAGAGTCAACCTTTGTCACCTTTACTTACCCGTTACCGTCCCTGCCTTTAGTTGATGGGGAAAAATGACCCCCATTCAGAAGCCAGTATCAGCCCAGCCGGCGCTGGCATCTCCGGCATCTCCTCCCGCATCTTCTACTCCCTCGTTTGAATCTTCTTCTGCCTCTGCTTCTGCTTCTTCCTCCCCTGCTTCAGTCGCAATGGCAAAGACTTATCCTCCTGTACAGCCTGGAGGCAGTTTGATCTTAGCATGGCAAATCAAGCACAAGAAGGTGCTTGTTGTCGGCGGTGGTGAGGTATGTCTGAATCATCATCACATGCGCCGAGCCTCGGACTTGGATGTTTGAAGCGCTCATCAATCACAAACAATCGTACAATCAATGGTTCATCTTCCCTGACAGTTCTCCTTAGGTCGCTGCTGGTAGAATCTTAAACTGCCTCAACGCCGATGCCAACGTCACTGTCGTGTGCCCCAAGTCCGGCCTCAATGATGAAGTCGCCTACCGAGTCAGCGAAGGCCAAGTCGCCCACGTCGACCGAGTATTCGAGCCCGAAGATCTAGACGGAGCCAGCATGGTTCTGGTCGCTATTGACGACCCCGCCGCCTCGACCGTCATTTGGAAGCTTTGCAAGGAGCGAAGGATTCCCGCCAACATCGCCGACGTACCACCCGAATGCGATTTCTATTTCGGCAGTATCCATCGCGATGGTCCCCTCCAGATTATGGTCAGCACCAACGGCAAGGGACCCAGGTTGGCGGCGGCCATTCGGCAGTTCATCGCCAAGCAACTACCCAAGAATGCTGGTAATGCTATCGAGACTATCGGTGAACTACGACTCAGATTAAGAAAAATGGCCCCCAAGCCTGAGGATGGACCCAAACGAATGCTTTGGTCAGTTCCATGAGGCCCTTCATGTAGACTATACTGACAATCTCGATAATAGGATGTCCAAAGTTAGCGATACCTACAAGTGGGACGAGATGTGCGGCCTCACAGACGAAGATATGGATAATCTCCTTCTGTTTTATCCTGCCAACAAAGTCCCTGCGATGGACGTTCTGCTAGCCCTCCGCGGAGGTACCGACGTCAAGAAACTCGACGTCTTTGACGGCTCATTCGGCTTCAGTGTCGGTGCCTAGATACCGACAACACATGCAGCAGACAATATCTACTAAACGATGGCGCAAGACACGGAGAAAACTACGATGTATACAATTTATTTGGGACAAGGTGCATATATGGTTTGGAACATTTTGACTACGTATCGTAGATGGGGAAGACGCTGTCACAGCATTATTTGTTATGGAAATGGCGGTTCCAGAACAGTTCACCAGTTGCGGTATCATTTGTTGGGGACATACTATTATTCATTCTAGATTGTCGTATTTACAAATCCTTTGAATTGCTCAGACACGCGGATGGTCGATCCCGAGACATATTCGGCAGTTGATGCCAAAACAAAACGAAACGCGATGATTCGCTCGGCAGTTGTCAGGGTGTAAGCACTGTATTATAGATGATGATCATTAATTTTTGTATTTCTTCTCTATGGTCAAAGTCTTAATCCGCTCAACCTTTTAACTGATTTATTCTATGTCGTCATGCATCATAACTTGGTATCATGAAAGCCTCTACAGCTTAAGAACCACCTTGTGGGTAGCAGTCTTCTCCTTCTCGTCGCCGAAAACATCAATATCCCAATCAGGAGAGTCTGGAAAATGTTAGTATACATTCGGGTATTTGGGATTGTGGATTGAGACTTACAGGTCTTGGGGATGTTGAAACGCTGGGGCTTCTCGCCGAACTTCTCAAGCTCCTTGATAGCCTCCTCGTCAAGCTCCACCTCCTCGAAGTTGCTGCGAATACGAGCGGGAGTAACGGACTTGGGGATGACGATGTGGTTGTCGAGGGTGGACCAGGCGAGGATAACCTGGGCGGGCGTGACCTCCTTGCCCTTGGACTTGCTGAGGCGCTCAGCGATAGCCTTGACCTCGGGGGTGTTGATGAGAAGAGGCTCGCCCCATGAGTTGTTGCCGAAGGCAGAGTAGGCGGTCAGGTAGATACCCTTCTCCTTTAGGTACTTAACGAGCTCGGGCTGGGGAAGACGAGGGTGGCGCTCGACTTGATTGATGGCGGGGGTGACACCGGTGTCCTTGATGATGGTCTCAAGCTAGTGAAGGTCAGTTGTTTGTCCACGAGTTCGGGTGAGGCATTGCGGAAACTTACCATCTCGATGGAGAAGTTAGAGACACCAATTGAGCGGACCTTCTCCTTGGGCAGCTTGGTAACAGCCTCCCAAGTCTGGGACAGGGTGACACCCTGGTCAAGCTCGGTCTTGTTCTTATCATCGGCCCTGAGGGGGAAGAGCTCGGGGCCGTTCTTGAAGGCAACGGGCCAGTGGATCAGCCAGAGCTGTTGGAATGTTTAGCTGTGCACGGAAACGAGTGAATGAAGATTGGACTCACATCAATGTAGTCAAGACCAAGCTCCTCCAGGGAGTCATCAAGAGCACCGGGAACCTCCTCAGGGCGGTGCTTGTTGTTCCAGAGCTTGCCGGTGATGAAGATGTCCTCGCGCTTGAGGCCGGGGACGTCGTTGAGGGCCTTCTTGATGCCCTCGCCGACCTCACGCTGGTTCTGGTAGATCTTGGCAAGATCGAGGTGGCGGTAGCCGGCCTTGAGGGCCTCGTAGACACCGTTGCCGACCTCACCGGGGGCAGCCTGCCAGGTGCCGTAGCCGATCTGGGGCATCTTGTGGCCCGAGTTGAGGGTGACAGTTCGACCGAAAGACATGATTGCGGTTGTTTATTTGGGTGAGTGTGTTATTTGAGAGGGTTGTGTAAGTGTGAGAATGGGAAGAGACAAAAGAGAGAAAGGTGAAGGTGGGAGAGTAGTGGTGGAGGGGTTTATAAGAAGAATTGCGTAGCTGCAACAACCGCGAGGAACGCAAGAGTAAGGTAATGTTAGTAAACGTGGACGCGTTATGACACCAGAGAGGACCCAGTACGGTACAGGACAGTACGGTACATACTTGCTATCGCCATAGATATCCACATTTACATATTGACCCTTCTCCAATGCCATCGAGAACCCTGGGGGTGACGGCTCCCTCCCCCACCACACTCCTCACATCTTCGATAGCTGTAACAGGTATGGCTTGTTACACTAAAAGGGTACTCATGATACCCGAATGGGCAGCTCCGAAGAGCTTTCACAGAGGCTGATTCGCTAGTCAAGGCATGGATCGAGAAGCTTCTACTGCACGTACCTAGGTATACAGAAACACCAACCGCAAACTGCCGTGCCTGTCACCAAAGCAAACCAACCTAAGAGACGCCGCGGGGCAATTTCCAATACTGCCCCACGTTAAAAGGCGTCATTGCCCCATTGAAGTGCTAAAAGCCCGCATTTCTTAGCGCTAGTTGCTGTTGTTGCGAGGTGGATTCACCTGAGAATGATATCAGCGACTTTTTTTTTTTTTTTTTTTTTGACTCGTGGCGTGCAAGCTTTCGGCCTAGTTACCCCAAGTCAGTGCTAAATTGCTACCACTAACAGATGGTTCTCGTGTATCATTGGCACGGCTGTACCTACCCAACTCCTGGGGCTTCTAGTGGGAATGTGGAGAAGACGTCCTTAGTGGAATCTAATGCTAATGTTGATGGACTGTTAAAGTTGTCATGAGGGGTCAGAGGGGTTACAACCATGTTGAGAAACTGAGAGATCATGATGAAAGGCAGAAAATTTTTTATGTATTCATGTTGCATGCCATTCTTAAGCTGATAGGTGTTTCAAACAGATTCATTCACATTATGTCAGATAATCGAGACTTAGGGAGCTTCTGACTAACAAATTACAAAGATATGAGATACTCATGATAAAGGTCGGGGACCCTTTTGAGCACTTCGTGGATCTTTGAGGGACGACTCATGATGGGTCTCCCCTCAGTGTAAACAATCCAACTTCTAAGCCAGACAAGAATTCTTAGCCATCATAAGTACCGCTTGCTATAACCTTTATCGTTTCCATGACCGCGCAGCATGAGCCATCCTGTTGTTGGCAACTAGACGTATCTTGTACACTTGTTTGAGAGCAACGTAAGTCATGATTGTGGTTCGATTACATTTGCGGCTGAGAACGAGACACATTAAAAGGCAAACAAACACAAACTAATAAAAGAAATACGGGGGGGGGGGGAGAAAAAGAAAAACAGATACAGGTAGCTTTCTAACTGCTTCTTGGAACCCAACATCCTACGTCTCCTTGTCCTCCTCCTTCTGCTTCTCCTCCTCCTTTTGCTTCTCCTCCGCCTCTTTCTTCTCCTTCTTCTGTATAAGCCACTGCTTTACAAAGGGCCAAGTAATTCCAGCATCCTCCAAACATAAGCTCCAATTTTTCATTGTCTCCTGTATGAAGTCCGAGACTTTTGTCGCATGTTTATCAGGGTTGAAGTTGAAATTCTTTAACAGACTCCATTGTGGCAATATACAATTCTCAGTCCAAATGAACTTGCGGTGCCGACCCTTCCCAGATTCCAGACGAAACCCGAGCTCGATGCGAAATGCACTATCAACATCGTTCAAACTCACCGCTGGGAGATCTTTTGTAATCTTTTTGCCCTGAGCGTTGGTGTATGTTATTTTCCGCAATGTGAGTGACCTCAGTGTCTCCCATGCATGCTTGTTGATTTCTCTCTTGAACAGGCTCGGTACGGCGTGCTGGCTTTGGAGGCGGAGGCTTATAGTTGCTCTTAGGACGTACACGGGGCGGTCGAGCATTGAATGTATCCTGGGGTGCATTCGGTGGCTGAGTTTGATCGATCATGGGTGAAACTTCAAAGCCCACGTCCTCCATTTCTACATCGTCGCCCGCCTCCATCTCTTCTCGCACTTGCTTCCCCGTCGTTCGTATAGGTGCCTTTCCCTTATTGTCCTTGCTGACCCTGTATGGGTCGGACGGCTTCAGTGGCCGTATCTTGTCTTTATTGCGCTTCTTCTGATATCCCAGCTTCTTCTTCTGCTCTTGCCGATGTTTCGTCATAGCTTCCTTAAGGGCTAGCCATATTTCAGATGTGACTGTTCTGTCCTCTCCAGAGGTCTTCTGTATGCGGTTGGATCCTTGGGCCTCGAGATCTAGAGGAGGTTCATTTTTGGCATAGGTGAATTGCTCTCTGGTGATTCCCATGCATTTCTCCAGACGCTCGAGTGCCCGTCCATTTGCTGGGAATACTTTCCCTCTGTCATAAGCTGGTTTGACACTCATGCCCCAGGTTTTGTGCCGATATATAAACTCATTCTCCTTTTCATTCAATGAATATATAAGCCCCCGGAGAAGAGATGCACCAAAGCGCTTGATGTCACCTTTCGCCTTGCCATAGCTCATCTCCTTTTCTTTGACACCAAATCCTTGCAGTTCGTCGAGAAAGCGGAATATTCGATGCGTCCGTTTAGCAGGGACATGTTCGTCTCGGAAATCACAGTTGTCGAGCGCGAGAAGGTCATATGATAAAAACTCCTGGAGCATCCTAGAAACCCTCTCGCGATCGTCTTTCTCGGACTCTTTAGTCCATTCGTTAGATTTGCGGAAGATGCCAGGTATAAGCTCCAGATGCTCTGCAACATCGGCGAGCAAATCCAAACCGTCGATTGTTTGGCTGATCAGATTTGAGAACTTGTCTTCTGGCTCAGCCTCGCGGTTGTGGGCTTCAATATGCCTCTTTACTTTATCCGTAGTCTTCCGGGTGCCGACATACATGGAGGAATGCTTATTCGAAATGAATTTCTCAATAAGCTCAGCCACGATGCGATGTTTTCCCCTTCGGTCACTGTGCAAAGCCTCTTCTTGGAAATCAAGCATAATGTCTTCGCTGTCATAGTATTCTCTGATCAACCAATCCTGCCTGTACTCTGGCCTTTTAGTGGCAAGGTAGGTGTTGCGCATGGACTCAGAAGCGGCATGGATTGCTTCTTTACGGAATGCGAAGATGAAGAAAGCCGCGGCGTGCTGGATCAACTCCCGAATTTGAAGATATTTTTTTTGTATAGGAACCAAGTTCTTTAGAAACATGAGGTCTAGGTGCAGCTGTCCTTCTGAAGTATTCGAATTCTTCCATCTCGGGTGGTTCTTTGAGTGTCTCCTGTTCGAAGGTTTCAAAATCTTCCAAGGCATTTGTAATGGCTTCCCATATGAAGAACTCGAAAAAGGCTCTTCTCAATACACTTCTCATGTAACTTCGATATAGTACGTTGCGCAAATTTGCATCATGGTAGTTCTGAGAGTACTCATTCGGCAGATACGTTGAGTCTTCGACAATATTAGTCCAATGATGATCCTTTTGTTCCGCGATGTATTTGGTCAGGTAGGCAGGGTTGTCAAAAAGATTCTTGATATGTTCTTCAGCCGCCGCACTTTTGTCCCTGAGCTTAGTGCGATACCTTTGTAGGTTGAACCCAGTGCAATTTAGTTCATATTGTCGAATCGATGCGATGTCTTGCATTGTTTCGGTTCCCTTCTTTTCTTTCAGCATATTGATATTTTGTATTGCTGGAATCTCAATTTTCAGGATCTCCTTTTTGCTGAGTCGGTTAGTGTGGCCTGTAATCAGCTCATGCTTTGCCAGATCTAGCATCTGTCTGCAGAAGGTAGCCAAGAAGAGGTATGTAATAGCTTGGGACTGCAGTATAAGCCATGCTTCCATGCTACCGAACATCCGCCCGGCGGATTGCAAGTCCTCAAACCTGACTTCATCCATCTCGGGTGAGTGCTTGGAAAAGATCTTAGGTTCGCACCAAGCTCTTTGGTATGGATCTTCGTTCTCATGGTCTTTCACCGGGACAAACATGACATAAAACGAAGGATCGCAAGCGCCTGACAAAATATGGGACTGCTTTCCTAGTTGCATACGATTGTTATCTTGGAAAGCAAAGTCCATGGGGTGAAGTCGGGCCCGATAGTGGATGAACATGAGCATATTGAGTGGGATACAAAGATCCTCCTTGTTGATGTGCGAGACCGAGAAATGAGCTCTTTGCTTTCGCAGTGCATCTTCAACTTCGAAGTTATACCCGGCTGGTTCAGAGGCGTCTGCTGCAGGGTCTGGACTCGGTTTCCTCAAATTTCGGAACTTGACATCGTCCATGATAGCGTCTTCCATAGCCTCCCTGTCGTCGCGATAGTTGGCCGTACTGCGATAGAGTAGGTACTGTCTCTTTTCCTCGAGTGTCTTCGGACTACCGTTGTTCATCCAGTAGAAGTTGGCTCTGATGTTGCGGAGATATTCATGGGCAAACTCGTCGAGATCACTTGAATGGTTGGGGTTGATATGACCTTCAGGATCCAGGCTGAAATCACTCTCCATGTGAACGGGTCTTGACTCTGAACGGCTTTTGGTGTATTGGACATTGAAAACATTTCTGGTCTCTTCCCAGCTTTTCTCCAGGCAGTCTTGAATGCATAGAATCTTCCCATTTTGGTCTCTGACTTTTCCATCAGTGAGATTTATAATGATTTCCTGGATCTCTCGCTCTTTGCGGACCACTAGTTCATTCAATCTCGACCATTCCGACTGAAAAAACTGATTAACATGCCTCAATTCTTCCGAAAGCTCTTCAGTGGGCCTTCCAGGGTCAACTGGTGGCCACACAGAGTTTCTTCCATAACCATGAAATGCACAAAGGGCGCGGGCACTTCTCATAGATTGGCTGTGTATCGCTTCCTTCGCACGAAGATGCTCCTCCCTAGCAAAGCCTTCGAGATCCGCATCCAGGACCGTTCCGTGCGTTGGATCGCCTAGCTTGTAGTTTTTTCCCGAGCCACTTGACATGGTAGTCGAGTATTCGTAATTAGTAGGTTCCTGGCACTCGTCGTTCATTATGATATGGAAAGCTCCCTTGTTGAGAGCTGATTCATGGATCAACTGTTGTCTTGGGAAGGGAATTGACTCGTTTAAAGAGCTGATAGGTAGAGAAAGGCTTCTCGAGATCGTCTTCAGACTTTCCGCAGACAAAAAAGATTAGAAAGAGTTCCCACAGAATAATATCGGTAGCCTCGAGCAGTCGCAGTATCTCTCCTAAGTACCTTTGTCAGACTTATAGGCTGCCTGGTTGATATGGACATCCGAAGAGTGCGATCGGAAGCTCAAGTCCACAATAGATCTTGGAAGAACAAAGAAAACAAAGCCACCTGAGCACTTACACCTCTGGATAGCTCAGATCGTTCAGTGCCGTGTGTGAGTGCCCGTTCTACTCACTGATTTGACGCCATGTTTGTGTCCAGATACATCTGCCAGGCCCTCACAATGGCACTCTAGGAGCGTCTTTGGGGCACTCCTTTGTCTTTTCAATCCGCCCCATAGGCCGCATTGATGCACGGGCAATTGTAGATTCGAAACTCGGAAACCATGAGGATCACTGACATCTGTCGTTTCCTTTGTTTCGAGTCCGAGTCCGAGTGGCTGAGCCGGTGTTGGTTGATAGAACATATTGAGCTACAAAGGTATGAGAGCACAAGTCGAGATACCTCAATTACCCAACGTTAAGATTGGAGGCGCTTATTGAGGACATGTTGTCTTTGTTCAGCATCCATGGCTGCTGAACAATGCGACCACTATTTCGGGACGATCAAGATCGTAATACAAGTTCACAATCCACATTGAAGTGGGAGAGACCTTGTTCTGAAGCAGACAGAGCTGTGAGCGCGATCAGGAAGCATTCATGGAAAGTCGAGTCTGCCCCCATTGATGACCAAGGCACTCTTCGATGATGAAATGAAAGGGAAACAGTGGGTTAAATGGCAAGGGAAGAAGATGTGATCATTACTCACTTGCGTCCCTCATCTGCATCTTCGAGCTTAGTCATCACATTAACGCGATCGTTCGTTCGAGCCAGATGCACCGACTTTCATCCTAAGGTACCTACCACTTACAAAGATTTCTCTGCCATGAGATAAATGTAGTGACATTGGGAGTTTATAAATTGGAGAACTAGATAAAAAATCTCATGTTTCGGTTCTCCTCATTCTTTGTCAATTTCTTTCAACAAAAGCGCTCCCAAAGACGCGTCTGACCTTCTATTGCGATACACCTTCAAGACCCCACATTCAAGCCAGAACAATAGCAGAAAGCCAACAATCAAATCAGTCCAGACACCAGAAGCACAAAGGCATCAAGCACTGAGAAAATACTGCACTGGTCGCAAAGATGGCGCGCCTGAGTGCTCAAGGCGTTGCGTCTGCAGAGGTTCAGCAATCCCCAGCGCAGTCGCTCAATACCACCTCTGAAACCACCAACGATGAAGCGGTTCCGCCCTTCTTCAACACGACTTTCTCAACTCATCGTGTTTCCCCCATGCATATTGGGAAATCGCGTCTCACAAGCCAACGGCTCCAGGTCATCGCCAGTCGCCTTCGTGATACCCTTGTCGGTGATGTAGTTCGTGGCATTCAACTCAGTCTGGAGGCCGCAGAAACATCTTTCGGTCAAGTTGGTACTCTCAAGAGTGTCCGAATCGAATGGTTTCGTGCCAGTACGTTTTTGGGTGAAGACGCTCCTGATTTCGACCTTGAAGCTCCACGCGGCGACCAGAGCGACCTTGCGGATGACCAGAAACAAGGGCTCTGGATAAGCATAGAGCATGAGAATGCTGCTTATGCTGCGATTCTTCTACCTGGACTATCAGACTCTTCAGAGCCGCGGCAATTCGATGATCAAAGCAGGTTTCTACATCTGCCATTATTGTTAATGCGCATGCCTCAGCAACTCAAGAGCGTTGTGGCTAATTGGCTTGCTGCTTCTTTCGACTGTCGCGTCAGTCGGATAACAATGGGAACCAAGACTATTCTCGGAGCATGGGAAAGCTGGATCGAAAACGAAGGGCTCAACGACCGAGGTATTGACTTTAACATAACGCTTGCATTCAATGTGTCGCTTCAGACCAGCGAGGACCCAACAGCTATCGACAAACCCCAAACTCAAGAAGAAACCAGGCCTAACCCAGGGCTTCGATCTGTTGATATCACCATATCTGCACAAGACCTTCGCCGCTTTGTGCGCGCTGGTGAGAAGAGCCATATCCCGGTTGATGCTTCTTGGCAAGGAGACGCCCGTGAACGCCGCAGGCTTGCTGGAGGTAACACAGACGATGGCTGGGCTTGGCGTACAAAGGGTCATTCTGAAGCATCCCCCTTTACTGAAGCCTTGGGACTCTATCTACATCACCATCTTGCACTGGATCTTTTCCATCCCGGCGTACATGTTACTCAGATCTCCTGCGCTGGGTTCGTGCTCGGCCAGAGTCGCCTAAAGATCATAATGCCTAGTGAGATCAGCCAGAGCCTCTCCCGCGCTGCGTGGTCTTTTGTGGCGCAACTTGGACAAAGGGTTCAAGGCGAGCAGCTGCCGCAGGTATTTGCCAATCAACCCGGAGTTTGAGCCAACGCATTAGCTCAGTTCACAGACATCCACTGTCACCCCCGGTTTGTAAATGCTGATGGGCCAGGAAAACAGAATTTAGTGCTGGACCGTTTGGTGAATTCCTTTGTTCAGAATGGTCCTTGGCGCAATGTTTTTCAGGTTCATCATGACCAGACTGATGGGCAATTCGAAGAGTTCAACAGTCATGAACCAAATGATGCGAATGGCGATCAAAGGGTGATTGGTCCAATGCTTGGCTTGCACACGCCAACTTTCGTTACACGAAGTGACATCTGACGAAATACCATCGGCCCGTTTGACAGTAACGAAGATACAATTCCTGTCCAAGAGCGGAGAATTCAACTCAGATCACCCAACACTGGCACTCAGCGTTCCTTATGGGAACACGTTCTTTCTCAAGTATCCTTCACAGGCGGTAGCTTTACTGCCTGCCTGCCACTGCGACAAACATTGCTTTTTGGATGCTGAGACCGGCCGCGGAAACCCATTCTCGTCTGCGCCATTGTCCGGAAAGAAGTCAACGGAGCTGAATCAAGTATAATCAAAGCCTGCGACTTTTCTAGTCAATAAGTCTGTGTCCTTTCATCTTGCGGCATGTAATTCGAGGTGTCATATTCTGTCAGCCTCAAGCGTCGCATATGCAGGGAAAACTGTTTTGTTGGTTTGAAGTTTAATTTCGCAAAAGCGCCTCTTGGATATGTTGCAAATTGTGATCTGTGCTGTCTATTCGGGCACCAGTCCCTTGGCATCATTTAACCAAGGCAATAAGTCAGACAATAAGGCTGTGTCGTGAAATGTGGTGGAGGTGACAACAAAGAGGGGTCTGTTTTTGGTGATTATCTTGCACGTTACGGGACCCGTGCATTTGGAGCTGGAGATACGACAAACAAAAGGGACATTGCTTCATCGTCCTTGTTTGATCTTGGAGATGGAAGGTTTCCGATCATTTTCATTGCGATCAGGAGGAGCAATGCTGTGGAACACGACAACGGCTGATGGTGTATCAAAAGTCGGATGCGCCCTACGGAATCGTTGAGTCAATGGCCAAGGGCTATAGCAGCAAGCAAAGCTGGAATGAAGCTTTCATATAAGGCTCGGGATAAATGTCAACAAAGCCGATGCCAAAAAGCCACATGCAAGTGCCATGCTCATTGACC
Organism: Fusarium acutatum; assembly: GCA_012932015.1. Lineage (NCBI taxonomy): Eukaryota > Fungi > Ascomycota > Sordariomycetes > Hypocreales > Nectriaceae > Fusarium > Fusarium acutatum. The sequence goes on from JAADJF010000329.1 coordinate 18,765, forward strand.
ACAGAAGAGATAAAAGTGTATGCCGTCGCCAAGCATCGTTGAACCTCCATATCTAAGCTTATAGTGGCATCTCAGGATGCTATTCATAGTTTTACGAAGACCATAGCGCAGTTATTTACTTCTTAGCCCTGATACAATGGACCCAGTATCTTGGCCAAGTATTTCCCAATCTTTTCAGGAGCGAAAGTAAGCAAAGGAATAGGCTTCACCGTGCTTTTTCTCGTCACCTACATATTCGGTGTGTGTATGATGCCCTAGTGATACAAGTTGCGCAAGGGTTGGTGACTGAGCTGAACACCCTTGTCTCTCAATACGGCACCGACGGCTCGAGAAGATCCTATACTTAGCACTGGAAGTAAATGTCACATAGAGTTAACTTGCGCCAACATTGCCTCTGGTAATAGCTGCAATGAAATCTCATTACAGCCAAGTGCTGTTTCACAGCATCAAGCCCTTGGTCGGACAAGCTCTAGAACTTGCCGCTGCCAAAGTCGCCACCAGTCTTGACAGCTTGCTTTGATACACGCATGTGGTCTGATGCTTGGGGTTCGCCGCGGTATGCTGAGCTGGCCTGTCCCAGCTGGAGGGATAGGCACAGATGTCGTCCGGACTCCGTCCAGTTATACCCATGCTGCCCACAATCTCTCGGGTGCATTCCCGTGCGGGCTGTGCGTTGAAAGTAGAAAGAGGCTACTTACGTGAGCTTATGCTGTCACTCGACGGCAACGAGTGAGAGTCCCATGTTAGCTGAAAGTCGGGGACTTTAGTGATCCGTTACTCTTACCTTTGCCCTCGGTCATCCTGCTTCATCTTATTCAGAGGTTTCCAGAGCTCGCCTTGGGGCGCTACCATAACAAGCATTGCACTTCATTAACGTCCTTATCTAGGCCGAATACTCGATTTCAAAACTCAATGTCCGAAGCTCGTACGCATTGGGGTCTCTCGTGCCCTTACGGAGGCAGTTTCTACATCTGTGAAGATGACGATACCCAGTTTATAGGTTGTTGTGTCAATGATCCCTGTGGCAGGAATAACGGAACCTGTCCTGATGGCAATTTGCGTGCGACGACCTTCGACTCTGATAAATACTCCCAACTTCCTCAGCAAGGCTGCGACAACTCTCAAGGCGTCGACAACTGGTACCCATGTGCCCATACCAACCCGCCTTTCCTTGGATGCTTCAGCCAGAACGCTTGTAGCTCAGAGTGTCCAAGGGCAAAGCTTGTGCCAGCTAAGCTATCTGAAGTTGAGAATAACAGACTCAACTTCCTTCACCCTAGTCAAAGTCAAAGCTCTACTACCTCGAGTGTGTCCGATACAGCCTCTACCACAGCCTCGAGCACCTCTGTAATTGATACAAATGAGTGCGATGGCTTGGGAGCTGGAGCTACTGCCGGCATAGCTGTGGGTGCATCAGTCGGAGGTCTGATTGTCCTCGTTCTCGTGGCCTGGATTTTCTGGTGGAAGCCTCGACAGAAGAACAAGCATCAACGAGAACACGACGCAGGCTACAGTATGCCTCCAGCTGCACCGACACTGACAGCGAATCCGTTTCCACCTCCAAATGGCCCTATCCATCCGAGCACAGTCGTTGCCCAATGTCCCATGAGTGGCTATCAGCGTAAGTAGACTGTTCAGAAGGAGAATTGACACTAACAAAATTCAGAGTCATTCACTTCGTCTCCCACGGTTATGAATCCACACAATAGCGGTTTATCCTCTATTGAACAGTTCCAAAAGTATATTCCGAGTATCTCTCAATCTGAACGACCGCAACCCTTCACATACTTTCTGGAGCACAGTGCCCAACGCGCACACAGTCCCAACTTTCTTCCTCCGTACCAGCAACAGTACAGTCACAGTCACAACCATCAACAGATGGGTGTTGCTTCAGAAATGGTTGGTAGTACGACATTTCCGCAGGAAATGAGTACTGGTGTAGAACATCGCATCAATTGTAACTCCAGCATTGGTCCAGAGACAGAGTTGAGCCTCGCCAGACCGTAAATGAGTTGAGCAGAGAATGGGGCCTCATATATATATTAAGGGCAATATAGCGTTGGTTTTTTTTTAAGTCGGGTCCACCGTAGGATCATTCTGTCAGCTACAAGAACTGCGGACTACTAATAGTATCATACATTCCTTCGGGTGGTTCTCAGAGCAAGCCCTTCATATTTATTGGTGTTCGCAGCTGGAGAGAGAAGGGGTAGGGCATAAGTTGTGTTTGTACCTAGAACGAACGGTTACAGCATATCGACTTATTACTAGCATGTTTCAGTATAAACATTTAATCACCGAATATACTCTGTCTTTGATATGCCAAGCAGAACCTGGGGATTGCAAACGGCAACGACTTTGCAACCTGTCACAAGAAACCCGTTTGTTTGCGTGTGACGAAACTGTATGTCACAAGTTGGATGATTACGACATTCTTTCTCTCCGGAATTTGTGCAACGACTGCCAGTATAATTGTCAAAAGTGGCGTCCTGAATGTATTTCAGGGCTTCAAGAAGTGCATAATCCGTTGCTTTTTGTATCTGTATTACAAGATGGTCGTTGAAGTGATCGAGATGGCGGATCAGCCAGGGGTGTAGTCCAAAATAACACGACCATATTCAGCCAAGATCTTGGTGAAGCTCCAATTAATTTCAAGCCTCACCCCGGTTTCATGAGCAACAAGCTATGTCATCCCGCCCCTCATGGTGGACAAATCCAGCCACACAGAATGCATCGCTCGCCACACCTGCAAGGTGAGCCAAGTGTGTGGGACATGGAGATGTCCTTGATTCAGTCCAAGCATGACATAAGAGCCTTAACAATATTCATGCTGTAACGTCATGGCATGTCATGCCGAGAAATAAGTAGGTGTATGGAAGAGGAAAATAGGTATATAAAAAGGACAAGTCGATACGAGACATGTAGGAAAAGACCAAGACTATTACAGATTACACTTAATCAATCAATATCAATATCACCAAAATGAATTCCGCTGGAGACCGATCCGTCATCTCGAATGACATGCAGGAGCTTCGCGAGGGCGGTGAAGAGATCTCCCACAAGATCCAGGGCCACAAGGCGAACCTTTCCAACCCCAGTATGAACCATCCTTACATGAGCGTCGCCTCCAGTGACTAACAGTGGTCGATAGACACCAGCCAGGCCAGCAAGGAGAACAGCAAGAAGGAGATCGAGGCTTTGGGAGGAGACGGGAACCACTACGGCAACGAGTCTGATCCTCGAAGCAAGAGCGCGGCGGACAACTTGGAGGGAAGCCGAGTTGGTTGAGTAAATTAATTAATTAATGATGTAATATGATAAGTTATCCAAATGGAATAATAATTGGGTTGTTCAACTTTCATATATTCGTATATACGCTCGCGTAACTGAATGATTCGTTTTATTGCTACTGCCTCTCTCGATGGGTTCAGTTCACTGAGCCAATCGTCATCCAGTGACTGCCCCAGCTTCGAAATCAGGGCAGCCCCGGATCCGATTCGGATCCGAAACATTCAGCGTTGGGTCGGTCTTGCGGAGCTTGAAGTGCAGCATCTCGTTGTTTATTTATAAAATGGAAGCTTATTTGCGTCTCTAAATTGTTTATTGACGCTGGCCAGCAGGCGCTACCTACCTCAGCTAAGTACCTGGGCATTGCGTATCACGGGAACTGGGATGAAACAAACTTCTGCTTACTCCTAAGGTATGCCCTGGGAAATGAAGGTAATACAGTCTGACCCTGTGCAGGTACCTATACCATTCGGCATCTCTTTTCCACAAGTCACGCTCAACAAAGTAACGCTGATAACGTCGCCAGACGCGCGGGTGCCCATGTTTCATTACAGAATGAAACGTGTACTTGCAGTATTGGGCATAGCAGGTCGGCAAAGCGGATGATCGGCACAGAAGCGTTGAGGTCTAACGAGTTCTGTCGATGGCATCAGAGAAAAAATGTATTAGCCTGTAAATAATGGGCTGCTGATAGTGATAGTCTGTCTTATTGCCATGCTCCTCATGGCGGAATGTTTCAGCCAATATAACTAAAATATACACATTGAATAATCATGACAGATTTGAGTAAAGTCCAGCCAATAGTCACGGTAGTCTATGTCACTCGCCTGAGCAAATTGAGACGGGTCTTGGTGTCCAACAGCCATTTCCTGAGCAGTGACAGGTTCTGCGTCGTATCTCCGTGCCAAAGCCGGCGGATCTCAAAGGATTGGCTGGCAAAGTGTCGATCTAAGAGAGGACCGAGGAAGAACAATTTGGAGTCGTTGAAAAATAGGTCAGTATGTAAGTACTGCATTGAGTTACAGTACAAGGATCTACCCGCGCGCGGTATTTGTAGCTCGGCAACAGAGCCAAGAGTTGCTAGAAGCTGTCACTGTCAATGGAACCTCCATGATCCATCCATGGCCATGGTCAGATCGGGCTGCCGGCAATACTCCTTGGCTGTAAGGTAGCTACTCTTCCTCAAGAGGTCAAGTGTGATTTTTCTCTTGCGTGGCTGATCATACCTAGTATTTGAATCCATATCATTTCTTTCCTCCAAGCCATGGATGCCAAGATCAAGATGAATGCACAAGGTACCATTCATTCATAAGAGCCATCTCTATTAGCGACATTCGTCATATTCTCCGTTGCCACTGTCCCTTTTTTTTTTTTTTTTCTCTTTTTTTTTCCGTTGCTTGTCTAATAATATTTATTGTTTCCGGCCCTTTTTAATTTATTGCCCTTAGTAGTATAGCAAGGCGAGAGAGGCCCGCAAGACCAGGATCATCTCTAAGGCTACCTACGAAATACCCATCATTCTTCGTTCATTCATTCACTCATTTATCCGTCAAACACTCTCTTTTCTTCTTTTTTTGTCCTCTAGAGGTGACTGCACTATCGGTTCAAGTCATTTTGCGATATTCTACTCAACAGATGAAGGTTGTGGTTACAGGGGCGACCGGGATGGTCGGCAATGAGATCGTCAAACACTGTCTCGCGGACGCCCGCATCACAAAAGTCGTTATTCTCACTCGAAAGGCCGTCTCAATGGACATCGAGAGTCACCCAAAGGCGGATGTTATCATGATTCAGGACTTCGCAAGGTATTCCGATGAAGTTTTACGGCGACTTGAAGGATCTTCGGCGTGTTTATGGTAAGAAGACAGTCTTTTTCAATCTCTGAAGATCAGTCTTCATACTGCTCAAACATGAGAGGCTGACCATTTACACAGGGCTATTGGAGCACGGCCAGATCGTCTCAACCACGACAAGGCACTTCTTCACCACGTCAACGTGGAACTACCGCTCACAGCGGCAAAAACATTGAGCGAGCGCATAGCACCAAAGACACCAGCAGGCAACAAATTCAACTTTGTCTTGTGCAGCAACAAGACCAACTCAAAGGCATCTTCACTGCTCTCGCTCGGGGATCCAAGGAAACCAAAGTCCGAGGCGGAGAAGGGTCTATGCGAGATTGCAGACGCCAGCCCTGAAACATTTAGCGCTTGGATCTTGAGACCCAGCGCCATCGTCACCCCAGACGCGCCCAAGAAGAGAAGACTTGTAGGCGGTCGCTCGGCTCACGGCGTTGAAGTTGCGCAGATGGCAAAGGCTTTTGTCAAGGTGGCCTGTGAGGGCTATAAGGATCGTTTCATTGATAACGATGCGCTGCTGAAAATGTGAGAGTCTTCCTCCGCGGGAAGAAGTGGGTGACAAATTGTATGATGGAGCTGGATTATGTGCGTGCGTGCGTGTTGTGAAGCCGAGCTGAGCTTGACTGGGGAAGAATTTGTGGACTTGGCGGAGCATCTGGGACCGTCGAACGATATGCCAAGCCTTTCGGATGGTGATATCCATTTGGGTGTTGTGTTGTGTTGATGCTGGCACATCAAGTTCATGTCTTTGTTGTTGTATTGTCTTGTATTGTCTTGTATTGGCCTTCGATTCATTGTACCATTACTAACCGGGTCACGATATTAATGATGTATATAGCATTCAAGCCGGCGGAGATTGATAAGATATTTGTGTAATTGACAACATCCATCAAAGACAACAGTTCTCTCGCCAAGACATTTCGACTCGTGATAGCTTTCGGGTATTAAACTCTAAGAGATGGAGTACGGTCCAACCAATCGAGTCTTCTGACTCGTGCATGTCTGCGATTGGAAGTGGTATCGTGTGAATGCAGCGATGTTACCGTTTCAGCCAATGCAAGATGTCGGGGTTAGGCTGCTGAGACCAAGCCGTTACCTGAACTCTGATTCTCAATATGAACGAGAACCGTATAACTGCATCTAAGCTTCAATTCAAACTACGTATATTGCTTACATTGAATGCAATATGATAGTCGGATACGAAATGCAGCTCTTGTCATATTGCAGCCACGGCTGTTGGTAACAAAACTGTAACAATCTACAACTTGACTGAGGATTCTGAAGCCGGTGCCGAGGAAGACGTAGAAATCTACAGGAGTTGTGTTCCAAGGGTATCGAAGGGATGGCATATGCCTGTCTGTAAGTGACTGTCGCTACATATCATGCATCAGCTCCCTTCTCTGTGTTTCGGTGACCACTCTTTGAACTTCAGCATTACCTTAGGGTAAACGCAGATTGGCCTGTATGCACGCTAAAATAGGGCTCTACTTTCTAATTTGGTCATATCTCGCAATACAAGGGCTTGTGAAAACAATAGCCGTACCGACATAGTGAGGTAGTGCAGGTCGAAAAAGGAGGAAGAGTCTGTTAAGACTAACAGGTAAGGCCAGCTGTTGATCAACCCTGTTATAAACAGAATGAAGTCATAATTATCGTCCTCGATAGTATCTTCTTATCCAAAATGAAACGAAATCGTAAATTAGTGAATTACATCTCCCATATGACAGGTAACTAGTGTCATTTTTAAGGGAACTGGCAATAAACGAACACTTCTGCATAACTGACAATCCACCGAGCAGACGTATTCAAGACACAATATCTCATGTTATGGCGCAGATGGCCATAACGCCATTAAAAATATCGAACTCTTTCTGTTGCATCAGCTGGCCAAGCCACCTATTCGCAGTCTTCCAATGCGGCCACGATGGCACCTCTTTGCCCACACGTCAAATCGGAAAGTGCCAGCCAGGGGCACATAAATAACTTCCAATGGAATCAAATACGAGCTGCCGCCTCTTTTAGTCCCTCAATATATAGTTTATACTATCTTTGGCGGTCTATTTTCCATCTATCGTCAGATGTCCAGACCCAGATCACCAAGCCTCTTTTGCAGAGAAATCAGAAACTGGCATGTTATACAGTTCACTCAATCTTCATAAGTAAACTCTCTATTTCACCTGTAAGCATGTAGCTCGATGTGTTCTCATCGCAATCTTTCAGTATTTCTGCCACGTGAGGTTATCTCAAAAGTAAAAACATGCCACCACAGCACTCAGTAACTTTATACAAGTGCACCCCGAATTCACACACAAGTTAAATACAAGTCAACTGTGCTCAGAAGATTGTTACTCTTCTTTATGCCAACTTCACATCACAAGTTCTTCTCGAGAACTACCTGCTCCAGCTCACCAATTCGCTTCAAAATCGCAACACAACAAATACCTTGTCTACGTTTCTCAAAATGAACTACAGCAACGGATTTTTCACTGTGTGCATCTTGGCCTTCAGCACGACCGTGTGTATCCTTGGTCTCATTCTAGGCGTTGTCTTCATCTTCCTCCAACGACAAAGGGAGGAGCAGCTACTGGACGATATTTACCGTACAGTATGTGCCGCCATTGAAGCATCGTATGACGCTGAGAACTGTGACTGCGTAAATGGCGAGCAAAGACAAGTACCAAGAAATTATCGGGTTCCAAACTATTCTTCGATCGGGTCCCATAGGAAAAGAGTAACAGCAGTATAGCCCCGCCACAGCAGCAGCAACAACAACAACAACAACATCCCCAACGGAGGCGCCTATTGGCGAAAGCTGGTGACACGACGTCAAGATTTATGACGTGAGGGGTGGATTACAGAGTTCAATAGGAGAGTTTGGGAGAGTGACTTGCAAGGGGACATATCAATCGAGGAGGAATTTTTTCGAAAAAGGGTTTGGGTGATCGTGTGCAAGAAAGAAACTTTGTATAAAGAGATGACGACTATTAGACCTTTTAGCATTTTTGTCTCCTTTCACAAGTATAAACGAGAGGCTTATCATGGCTAGGCACGGATCATACAACACTTTTCCTTCATCATGATCAAATTGTCCAACTTAACTGGCTTGATAAGCAAAATGAGTCCTCGAAACTACCAAATTCCCCTTGATGCCTACAATTCTAATAAAATTTCTTCAAACAGGTACGTGAGTATCTTAGCGACATATTTAATACTACATCTGACCAACAGAGCAGCACAATGTCGAATACCGAAGCAGAACTTCAGCAAGATGAATCGATACCGTGGGGCAGCATTGTCTTTTGCATCCTTTTCTCTCTCTTTTTCCCACTGACGATCCTTTGTTGGACTGATCTCCAGCTCAGGAATTTCCGTGGTTTCATCGACAGCGGCCGATGGCGAGCATACTTTGGAATGGAAGTACCCAGACGACATGACCAAAGCAACTTCAAAAAGGTCGAACTTGGGGATGAGGCTCCGTTGGTGAAGAATGTGGTGAAAAGGGTTCGGTTCTACGACGATGCTACTACTGTTGAAGACATTGAGCGGGTGGGAAGCAAAGAGCAATGAAGTCGACTGTGCTGGCCAAGGTGAAACAAAGCGCGAATGAAGAGACTTAGTACTGCTGTATTTATTAACTACATTCTCTAACTGTTTTTTAAATATCTCCGGCTCTTCAAACATCAGCTCAAGTGCTACCTTTGAGTATCTCCAGAGGCTTCGCAAAACTCAATTCCTTCATCAAATCATTCCATGCCGTTTCTTGAAGTGCCTTTCCCATCGGCTCGTACATAATCTGTGGGTATCTGTCAAATAAAATTAGTAAATTTTCGTCGCTGTCGACTCCTAAATACTCACGGCTTTATCTTGCCCTCGCCAACAAAGCTGCCATGGCTTTCTTTGCCCTTCACGGCAACAGCATCAACATAGGATCTTGCGCCAGTAGAAACTGTTCTTCCAACAATAGGTTTGGCAATACTCATCCAAAACTGTTCAATCTTGCTCCTCTTACCATCTGTTCCAAATTCTGTTCCCTTGCACGCGCCGGGATTGGGAAAGTTGACAATGACTTCGTCGGGCGAGACGTACTCGGAGAGTTTTCCGACAAACATGATAAGAAGAAGCTTGGATATCTGATAGGCGCCATTGCTAGACCAGCTGGAAGGGTTGTCGACTGTATTCCAGATGGCATCGCTTGTTCCAGTCCAATGAGCCCAGTATGACATGTCAGAGCCAACGAGAGCGAGATGCGCAGGCTCAGAAGTTCCACGCTTCTTCTTGAGGACGGGTAAAAGAAGGATAGCGAGGAGAGCAGTGGAGAGGTAGTTGATCTGACATGTCATTTCATGCTTGGACTCGTCCGATCGCTCAAACTGAGGTCTACTCAATCCAGCGTTCAGTATGGCAATATCGAGTTGAGGCAAAGTCTCACACCGCCTGACGAAGCTTTGGATTGACTTGTACGAAGCCATGTCAACTAATGAAACTTCAATCTTTGCTTTTGGGAACTCGTTTCGTAGTTTCTGTGCTGCACTGTCACCTCTCGTTTGGTTCCGCACAGCAATGATCAAGTGTGAAAGATCGAGAGCAAGAAGTTGACGAGCACTTTCAAAGCCCAATCCAACGTTTGAGCCCGTGATGAGAGCTGTTTTTCCGGATAGAGTGACGCCTTTGGGGATCTTGGGAACTCCTTCGATGAATTGGCGGGACAGGAATGCAAGAGGACTAGCCTCCCAGGCGGCATTATGCTGCAGTTGAGCAGACATTGTGATTATTGGTAAGTTGAATGAATAGAAACACTGATGGTATATATTTTGCTATATAACTAGCGTCACTGCTTTCTTATATATCTATGGCCTCCGGTCGAGGCCCGGACGAATTAACGGACGAAGCTTGGTTAACAACGATCATCTGTGTTAGTTTTACAGCTATTTTGTTCGGCCGTGCGGAGGCCGAGACGGACGAATTGATGCACTTGTTACCAAATCCTGGAAGTGTAACTGTCATTGATTAAAAGGGTCCGTATATCTGATATTAAGAGATAACGATATGCTCGACATTAATTTCCATTAAGTGACCTGATTCTTTGCTTGATTGCTATAGATACTGCCGAGTTCATTGAGCTGTCGTCATGCGGGAACATGGCCTCTCGGACGAAATAGTTTTCGGACCAATAATAAGCTATCAAAGGAGGGCTATACAACTACGGCAAATTGAATATAACAAGGAAAAGGGCAGTAGAACACAGTTGAATTCAAAAACACTGGCCTTGGAAGGTCCTGTCCGTCAATTGAACCTCAATGATGTTTCGTTTTGATTCATTATGTGCTTTAGATGTGAGGATGACCACACAACTGTTCGTGATTAAAGCCCAGTGTGATAAACGGCAATCAACTCATCAAGGTCTATACATATTAAGGCCGCAGAAACATCAGAGTAAAGCAGATCAATTGATGGCCTGACTCGTTCGATTGTGGGTTTCTATTGTATACCTGAATGTGTTGGTTCAGGTGAGAAAACATAAGGTAACACTGTCTCATGGATGTTACTTGACAAGAATAACCCCAGCAAATCACATCTCTAGTTTCATTTGCCTAATCTGTCCCTCGCGTCAATCATTACTGGGCTCGTTAAAATGCAGTGCAGTGATACAATAAACGAGAGCCTTACCAATCTGGATCTTAATCAGGCGGACTTATTTCCCAATCTGCAAGATCTCGCCCTGTAGAAGCAAAAAACAACAGCCGATGGTCCAAAGGTTATAAATATGCTTAATGCTAGTAAATTATCCCGTTCTAGACCAGATCGACCCGTCTTGGCGGGGAATAATGCACCATGATACCCCTAGGAGGAAGCCTACGCCGTCAGCTTGCAACTCTGTAGGGAGAACTTTTGGTTCCGAGTAAATTGGACGAGGATCACTGCATGCAGGCAGGAAATGGGCTGTTTGAATAAAACCACTCTCGCCCCGATTTATAGGGGAACATTTAGACATTTAAACATAAAGATAAAGATAAAGATCAACTATCGCGATTGATTTGATCGGCCTTTTCCCCACGCTCGCTACTTCAATTCGGTCGCAGATTCATCGACATGGGTTCCCTTCGATTTCTCCTTTTCGCATCGATCGCCACTCTGGTCTCCTGTCGCGATGTCCCCGATAACATCAAGGCTTTCAAAGAGAGCATCATAAAACAAGGCTCTTGCAATGATACTCTCGCAGAAGGCTTCCACAGCGCCGACGGCGACGATGGCTGTAAGCCTTCCAAGGTCCGCGTAGTAACCACGACTAATCAGTTGCAGCATATGTCTACTGCGGCGACCATCTCAAGGATTACAATGTAATATATCTCCAGGGCACTAAAGGCAAGCTCGTCAACATGGACATCGACTGCGATGGAGTTCAGGGCAGTTCTGCAGATGATGGACGCTGTGGCTCATCAGGAGACACACAATCTGTCACGTCTTTTCAAGACCAGCTCAAGTCGTATGGCACGGATCAGAAGGACCTCGATGCCAATATCCATCCTTACGTGGTGTTCGGAAACGTGGGTACGAAGAAGAACTGGCCAACTTTTGATGCGCAAAAGCACGGCATCAAGCCATTGAGTGTGATGGCTGTCGTATGTGGCGACAAAATGGTAAAATATTGCCTTTTCTTGAACGCGGAATTGTTGTTGACTTTGTTAGTTTTACGGCATCTGGGGCGACGAGAACGGCGATGATGGTGATGAAGCCATGGTTGGAGAGGCCTCCATCTCCCTTGCAACAGCTTGCTTCGGCGATGATATGAACGGCGACAATGGCCACGATGAAGATGATGTATTGTATATCGCCTTCCCTGGTAGCGACGCTGTGCCAGGAGAAGACGGTGCGGACTGGGACGCGAAGAACTTCAAAGACTTCGAAGAGAGTCTCGGTGGTGTTGGAGATAAGTTGGTCGCTCGAATCGAGGACACTGATAGTGGTGCCTCTTTCTTGTGGCCTGGCACATGGGGAATGGTAAGATATTACCCTTTTGTGCCATTTAAAGTTGTACTGACGTTATGGTAGAGTCTACTCGTCGCATCGGCTATGGCTGCCATGGTGGTTTGAACCCAAGAAGGTGTGGGTGTATGCATTGTGGGCTTCGACGGCTCATGATTCTGGAGATGTTTTGTACCACGTACTTAATGTTTGTTATATGGATTGTTAATATCGAGCATTTTTTTGCATATAGAAGAAGCCATCATAGACATAGAATACATAATTGTACACTTTTGTTTCCTTCTGCTTCACGCACAGCACTCTCTATGGTATACAATCATCGCATGTCATCACTAAAGGAACACGATAGTTTGGAAACCGCGCAAAACAGTAGACGATAATAATAGACAAGGATATCTTCGTTCAACGAGTGTTTTATCTAAAATTGGATATAGTAAGTGAGAAAGGAAAGCTTGTCGCAAGCGCTATGATCTACATATCTAAAGTGTTGAAATCGAACGCAACTCATACCGCCAAGGCGATTCCTAACAACGAAGTGAAAATAATAACCCAATTACCACCAGACTCTAATCCAGCACCTGCATTCGTCAAGTCTTGCTTCGCACCCATGGCAGTCGGCCGCGTCGCCTCGACCCGAACGTTATCCGCCGCTTTGTCCTGGTCAGGAGTGTAAGTAAGTGGCTTGAACCCGCATGACCGCATGATAATATCCAGGTCTTTTTCGTTAGCAGCTGATTAATTAGTTTGAGCATGGAGACTCACTGTTTTGCTTGTGTCCATCAACGACGATGCAGTTTTGACATAGCGCTGCGATCTTGGCCACATCAAAGCTCGTATTGTTGCATACACATTCCCTCTCTGGATCATCCTCTGGAACTACTGACTGGGTCTGCAAACTAGCTCCCCAACTTGTCATGCTAGCTGTACCAGAATCACCCTGAAGAGTCTTGGTAGGTTGAGTTACCTCCGAGCTGACAAAGGATGAACTTATCACGGAACGTCTCATTGTCATTGTCTGCTCCTCCGCACTGGTGTCGTCCACAACCCATTTCATTGACGCCGGTGTAGACTTGGTAGTCGACGTTGGCGTTGACCTTGACGTTGAAGTTGAAGTTGACGATGTCGTGCTCTCTTGAGGCTCGAACTGTGGAGGAAATGACGTCGGTGCAGCCCTGATGATAGAAAAGCTTCTCTTGTGCAGTCCATCATCCTCGAGCGGTTCCACGGCCAACTTTGGAACCCACTCGGGGTTTGGCTGTCGCTTCGCGAGGCGATGGTTGTGAACATCACATTTTGCTGTCAACTCGACGATTGGACCACAGATCGTCACACACATGAGTGGAATGTCGTCCGGCGGCAAGACGTCTGCCATGGCGACGGCAACGAGGCCTGTAATTGCGGCCTGTCTGGCCCATGACAATCTCATCTCGACGAATAGCTGCCTCGATTGTATTGGATCCCAAGTCGACGATGGTGGCCCGTACGTTTAGGCCTCGAAGACAAGACAAGACAGGATGAGCCGCCTGCAGCCAGCAATTGAATAATAAGCGAAAGAATATAGAGGCACAGCCCCGGGATAACACAAAAGTGATACCAATATGGTTAAAGAGCGTATGGTAGCGAGACCAAGATGTCACCCGTTCAACAGGAAGACAAAGACGACAAATGTCTCGAGACGAGAAGCACGCACGAAGAGGCGAACCACGGCCACGGTACTCCTCGATGCATGGTGAAACGCGTGCCCAAAGGAGAGTAGTAGTCTGTATCAAGTGCAGGGCACGATGCTACGTGGAGCGAGATCGAGAACGTTGTTGCAGGGAACATGACGGCTGGGCTTGGGAAACAAGTAGTATTCCGGTAATAGCTTGTTACACTAGAGGTTCAGAGCTGAGACGCCTGGTCAATCGGCTGAAACACGGTGGTTGAAGCTTCGTCTCAGGACAGGATCATGGAGGATTAGTCATGAAACAAATTGACTGACGCGAACACCATGATAGATAGGGATCGTGATAGCCGAACCGCTATGAAATATTTTAGTTAGTACCTACCCAGCCTCCCCATCTTAAGCTTAATTGATAGACATGGGGTAATCTGATCTGTTCATCGCCAAAGTTCAGACGGCCACTACTATGGGTTGACGGGCCATAAATAAACCAAGGTACTATAGAGTATAGACAGCAGGTAACGGAAACATTGCTCTCGCATCGCATTTTTAACATCTTCGAATCTAAATCTATGTCCAGTAAACATCTTCACCTGTTCACGCCGTGCATCCGCCATGTCCTTCCAGTGTATCTCGGCGTGTATCATCAACCACGTCCATGTCATTTCATGCTTATTAAAAACGGTATAATCTTAGCCAACAGTCGACGAATTCATACAATCAAGAAATCTAAAAGTCGGCCGTCGAAAAAATTGTGTCTGTCTCAAAATCAGGTGAGACATTTAGAAGCGGTGCTGGCGACCAACACTCTCGACGCGAACGCCAAGCTTGACCATCTCGCGAGAGTCGATGACACCACGGCCATCAAAGACCCAGCGGGGCTTGGCCATGCTCTCAGAAATGCGGACCCAGTCAACGCGCTCCTTGGGCTTGTACTCCTCGGAGCTTCCCATTCCTGTGGCGAAGCCAGTGTCCTTGCTCTCACGCTCCTGGATGCAGTCGGGGCAGTCATCTTCACAGCTGGGCTCGACATTGAAGCGGTCCAGAGGGTCATGGGACTGGGCATCAGCACGTTGGACAAGGTGCTTGTGGAGAGCGAGGAGCTCGTTGGCACTGGGGGTGGCGCTCTCGAAAGGACGAGGGTCGGCCTTGGGGTTGGGCTTGCGGCCAATGGTCTTGGACTGGACGGCAGGTGTAGGGGCGGGAGGAGGAGGAGGCTGGTTGCGGAACTCGTCGAACTCGGTAGCAATGATGATGGCGGTACTGGACTCGCAAGCATCGTAGGCATTGCCGTGAACGGTGATGTTGTGTCCCTCAGCGAGGGGTCCGAGGAGCTCCTTGATCTCGGCCTTGATAACCAGAGGGTTACAGCAGGGATCGAAGACAGCCACCTCACGGGGGCGCTCCTCAAGAAGGGTCTTGATCATCTCAAGAGCGGGAGCCTCACGGGTATCGGAGGTGTTCTTCTTGAAAGCAAAGCCAAGAATGGTAACCTTCTTGCCAACGAGGGTGTTGTTGAGGCACTTGATGACACGGTTGGAGAAACGGTCACGGGCATACTCGTTCATCTTGACAACCTGGCGCCAGTACTCAGCGACCTCGGGAAGACCCATGGTCTCAGCAAGATAGACGAGGTTGAGAACATCCTTCTTGAAGCAGCTGCCACCGAAACCAATACCAGCCATCAAGAACTTGTTACCAATACGGGGGTCAACACCGACAGCACGGGCAACCTCATCGACATCAGCGCCAGTCTGTTCGCAGACAGCGGAGATAGAGTTGATGGAGGAGATACGCTGAGCGAGCATAGAGTTGGCAACAAGCTTAGCGAGCTCGGAAGACCAGACATTGGTGGTCAGAATGCGCTCGCGAGGAATCCAGGCGTTGTAAACCTTGACGAGGGCCTCGGCAGCTCGCTTACCGGAGGGGGTAGGAGCAGAACCGATCAGGATACGGTCAGGGTAGAGGAGATCGTTGACGGCGGTACCGGCAGCCAAGAACTCGGGGTTGGAGAGAATCTCGAAATGGACACCAGGGCGGTGCATGTTAAGCTTGAATCACGTTGTTAGCATTTGACCGCTTTTCTGCTGCAACATTGCCCATGTACTTACAGTATCAGCGACAAGCTGGGCGGTTCGGCAAGGAACAGTCGACTTCTCGACAATGATGGCGCCCTCGCGGGCGTACTGAGCAACGACACCGGTGACAGCCTCGAAAGCGGTCATATCAGTGGCGCTGCCGGCACCAACACCACGGTACTTGGTGGGAGTGTTAACGGCAACAAGGACAATATCGGCCTCGCCAATGTGCTTGGCAATGTCGGTGGAGAAGAACAGGTTGGGCTTGCGCTCAGGGACGGCGATCTCGCCCTCCTCGGCAGAGGAACCCTCACTGTCAGTGGTAGGCTCATTGGAGATCTTGGTAGGTCGGCCACCATCACGGGCAATTCGGACGATATCGTGCAGACCGGGCTCGTAGATAGGGGGGTGGCGGGAGTTCCAACGGCGAATGCGGGTAGTGTCTCGGTCAACAACAGTGACCTGAATGTTGGGATTCTGGAAAGCAACGACAGCAGCGGTAGGGCCACCTGTGTGAAGTTTGTTAGTTTGTTGGAACTCAATTGCGTTATTGGAGCGGTGTATAGCATTTCGAGGGGTTGATAAGCGCGCAGTCATGATATCGAACGCCTTGCCACAACTCTCGCAAATCCGATACACCAGCTTTTTGCTCTCTCATGGAGAGTCGATTGGAAAAGGTTTCTGCAACTTACCAACGTAACCAGCACCGACACAGCAGATGCGGCGGACCTCAATGGGGGCCTCCTGAGTACCGTTTGAAGACATGATGATCAGAGGCGGTATGTAGATATCACAGACAAGGCAAAGAACAAGCTGTAGAGACGATGCGCGCAAACGAGGTCACGAATCGACACACGTAGTATGCTAGCGAGTGTAAGGGTTTGGAGAGAAATAGGAGGGAATGGGGAGGTTTATAAAGGAGGTGGAAGCAAAGGCAAGGGAGGCTAGAAAAGATATTCCCACCTCAATGTTGCAATTAAGGTGAGCTAATGGGAAAAAGGGGGGCACTACTTTCCCTCTGGGCTCTGGAGGAGACTGGAGAAGGACGGAGGGAGACTACCCAAAGGCAAAGGCCGGTGGAGGGGCAGTCGCTGAAGCCACGCAACGATTGGGGAGCAACTTTTTGGCACGAGAAATTAAGGCGGTGAGATTATTCCCATTAGTTTAGTACCTTAGTTCTTTTCCACAGTCCTTACCTGCAACAGGTACATACATGTATCTCGTTCTGCCCGCCCGCCCGCCGCCAACTTTTTAAGGGAGCGAGCGAGTGGCAGGTGTGCTGTGTGTGGTGTCGATTCTTGGAGGGGCAGGGATTCGTTCATTGGATTTTCAGGGATTCCAGGCACACAGACACCTTCTCACGGAGGGGGATTCTGAATGCAGGTACCGTGGCCACTGCAGCCCGCTGAAAAAGGTACTTTTGGGAGCTCGAGGGGCCCTGGAATTGGATCGAGAAATGATCCATGGTCCAATCCAATAGCACTGTAG
>JAADJF010000330.1:0-45550 GCA_012932015.1 Fusarium acutatum
ATGACGACGACGACGACGACGAGCTTAGTGACCCCGCTGATAGCGACGCTGGAGACGAGACTATGGGTTTTGGTGATGAGACCATGGCTGACGGTGGTGACGAGGACGCTGAAGGCGAGGAGATCGAGGTCGCAGGCCAAGAAGGAGACGAGGATGACGAAGACGAAGAAGAAGAAGATGAAGAAGAAGATGATGATGATGAAGGCGACGGAGGCGACGATGACGACGAAGATGATGACGAAGATGGCAACCCAGACGAGTCTATCGATCTCACCAAAATGACAAAGCGGCAACGAGCTCGATTTGAAGATGACAACGCGCATCAGTACATGAAGTTGTCAGATGGTGAGTCTAGTACTTGTGCTTGCACTTGCAATACTAATCCATGTTGGCAGAGGTACAAGCGAAGAAGGTTTTTACAGCTGAGGAATTGTCCATGCGCCGACAGGAGATGGCCCGGCGACGCCGCAACTTGAGTGAAAAGCGAAATGAGGAAGTAAAGGTAACCTCAAAATTGAATTAAGCAGAAGGTGTGACTGTGTGCTGACCCCAGATTACAGATGGAAACGATCAACAAACTCCTCAAAAAGCAAGCTCCCAAGATCAACCGCAAGGCTGCAGCTGCTGGTGCAGGCGGTTTAGAAGACTCAAACAAGCCTGATCCCGTCTACGTTCGGTGGGTCAGCAACAAAACTGGAGTTCGAGTGGCAGTGACAGAAGAGATGCTTGACAGCCCGGCCGGTCAGGTTTTCAAGCCTTCATCTAAACTGGCACCGGGTAAGATGGTCCAGGAAGTTGCTTAAGGAGGTGTCATTATGTGCTTATTAAATACCAACTCCTGGTAGTTCGATGCTCTTCGAGCACCTACGCAAGTCATAATTTAGTTGGTTTATCTGAAATATCAAAACGTGATTTTCAAGAAGAATTCAAAGGGAATCGTTGCGTGGTCTTTTATTTGTCTTGGCTGTGCGGATACACATAGATAATATTACTTGGCTTTGGGCCGTTCATCCAACCCTACTAGCATTCCTGCAACCACTCTATATAAATTGATCCAACACGCAATGGATATGCAAGCTCTTCTCGATGTGCGCTGATGACGGCCGTGGGCAGGCAGGGGGGAGGGGGGCTGACCTGTATGTAGGTTGCTAGTGAATGCCATCTCTAAGTCTGCCAGCCGCTGACACTGTACCGCCAAACCGCAACGCAGAGTCTCGTAAAGTCGTGGTGATTTGAATAAACGATTATCTGAAGTTGTTTCGTCGGTACAGGAGATAGCCTGGGCTTAGTGGCTCATTATACGGAGACTTGTACTGCCTTTGCCGCGTTTACAGTGTCGCCGTTCGATACAATGATATGCAGACAAGACTACAGGTAGCAACGATTCGGCATGCGAAGCCCTCAGTAACTCGGGCCCACGTCCCAGAAGCTAGGTCCATCCCGAACAGCTCTATTGAGCACAGGAACAATAGCTCAAAGCGTTGCCGTTAGCCGATAATATCAAAGGGCGGGCCGATAGCTGAGGGCAGTGTAAGTGCCGGCATAATGAGGAGCAACTCAACACCATTGAGCCGAGATACCTGCAAAGTATCTTATCTATTGACAAGACCAAGATAAATTATCTCTGATTATGAGTTGAAAGGAGTAGATTTGGTCATTGTGTTTTGACATGGAGTGACACCTCGTAGTATAAAACCTCGTATGCCCAAAACTCAGCAACACCGAGACCGTCAACCTCACGATACTCATTCAACAGCAGCAGCACGATGTCTCAACATCAAGAAGGGTACGGCCACCGACAAGTAACTATCTCAGAGGCTTAGAGAGGACCAAGACACGTCTGCAAGTGTTGACAGCTGCCGGGCTGGCTAAACGCCATCATGTTAGTCATTGACAGCTCTTGACGGCCGTTTGCACTGCCAACTCCACCACTCTTATTCAAATATGCAAGCACTTTAATATCGTCGAGGCTCGGACTCGAATATATAGAAAAGTTTTCACCTCCAACTTGCTCTCCTCTTCCTTTCTGTCCTCACCATCATCAGATTTCGTGCGCACAGCTTCAGCTTCGCAGCATCTTCCAACAATCTGATATCAGCTTCATTTCTACGCTCTACGCTCTTCACTCTTCGCTTTCGTCTATCGAATCTCGTTTCTTCTCGTGAGAATACACAGACTTATGAGATTTTGAGCATCGTGGAGATTCAACCAGCTCTCTTTGCAGCAACTCCATCTTCTCTACTTTTTCCATACCACTTGATTCATCGAAGTATCCTCCTCGTCATACACAATTCTCAAGTCTTTTCTGCTGGGCAGTCTTGATTCTTTTATCTCAGCTTCAGCTCTCAGCCACTTCACAATTATCGACTTTGCTCCAAGATTGCTCAAAGCATCTTTGCAACCAGCAGCATTCTCGAGATATACTTCTCCATCTTGAAGTCACGATTTTTATAATGTCTTCTCGTCAATCCAACATGGCCCATATGGCCCAGGGAAATACCCAGCAAGGAGCTGCTCGCCAGGTAAGTTATCATCTCTCCGCTTATGATAGACACGCGCTCTCGAAATGAAATGAAAAGCAACTGACACTCTTTGCAACAGCAGAACCAGCCTTTCATGGAACAGAACGGAAATGCATTCCAGTTCAACAACCTTCAACAGCAGTTTGCTCAGTTTATGGTAAGCTTGCACCCATTCAATTTCCCCTTGATTTTCATTTCTAACATTGCTTTTGTAGCAGAATCAGAATGGCCTCGGCCAGATGCAGCAGAACCAGATGATTGGTGGTTTCACTTCTCCTTCTGATGATACAAACAACAACGCCAACTCTGACAGTCCCATGGTGGTTGGAACTCATCACTTTAACCCTCACTGGGTCCAGAACTCCTCTTCTACTCCCAACATGGCCTCGGACAACCCCAGCTTTGAGAGCTTCACTCAGTCTCAGACCCCCTTCATGTCCAACAGCCCGAACCAGTTCCTTGGCAACATGCAGAACTCGTTCTTGGGCAATTCTCAGATGCCTTTCATGATCGACCTGAGCATGCAGCCTCCTTTCTTTCCTACTCCTCCCATGGGAAATTCTCAGACTCCCTTCATGAGCAACACCCAAGCTTCTGCCATGAGCGATTCTCAGGGTCAGGGTTTCGTTCAGCACATATCTGGTCTTCGCGCCACTGCGCCCTCCTTCACTCCCGCTCAGAACAGCCCTGTACCTCAGCAGAGTGCCGTCTCTATGGCCAACATGACTCCTCAGATGCACGCGCACATGCAGCAAATGGAGATGCGCATCAATCAGCAACAAGCCATCATCAACAGCATGATGATGCGACAGTCTGGGCCCTCTGCCCAGTCCAACTCCCAACACGGACCAGCTCTTCAGATGCAGCAAACCTCAACCACTCAGATTCCTAGCCCTCGTGCTTCTACTCCTGGAACACCTGCTGCCCAAAATCCTACTGCACAGTTCCTTTCTGTCCAGTCTCCTATCACACAGACCTCTACAAATGAGCATGTTGCGGTCCAGTCTTCTACTGCTGCGTCTCCAACTACTGAGTCCTCTGGTTCTCAGGGTGGCAACACCATGCAGACTGTTCCGGCCCTGAGTGCCAACCCAGACTCCATGACTGAGCAAGGTTCTCGTGTGAATCAGAGGGACAGCTCCTTGACTCAAATCTCAAGTGTGATGAACACCGACCTCGCAAAGAACCCTCGTACACGGCTTCTACTCCGGGATGTCAGACCTCATGTTTCCCGTCCTCCTCAACACAGACTCCAAGACTTCCTTGGTGATGATGCTCTCGGGGTCGTCATCCCAGACTTGTTCGGTGATCAGTCATCAACTTCTCAAACTTCTCCTACCCAGAACTCTTCAGCAGAGGAGCCTTCTACCCCGGCGTCTTCAAATGGCTTTTCATCTTTCGAGGATTGGTCCAAGGAGCGTGTCTATGCTCCTGGTATCTTTGCTCCTCGGCGCTCTGATGGACCCGAGAAGATAAATCAAAAGGAAAAGAAGCTTCGTGAGGCCGAGGACAAGGGCGAGCAAGTCTTTCCCAGCAAACGCCGCGTCGTTCGCATCGACCCTGAAGACCCTCGATTGGTTCGCGATGAAAACGGCTTACCTATCACACCCCAAGGCGATGGCTACAACAGTAAGTTTTCATCCTCGCTTCGTTCTTCCTGCTCTCGCTGTTATTTTGCGAATCATCAATACTGACCATGTTTGATAGTCTACTACCTCCCCGGACCCAAGGACATAGACACCGCAGAGATCAATAGAATGCTCGCAGAGATTCGGGCGGAGAAAAAGACTGCCATGGATGAAGCTGCCAGGACTGGTGAGCTGATCCAAAACTCAAAATCTACAAAGAGGAACAGGAAATCCAAGACTAGAGTTCTCAAAACCCCATCCGAGAACATTGTCAACAAGAAGCGACGCAAGACTACTACTACTACTACTACTACGACGACGACGACGACGACAACAACTTCTACTCCCCATGTCGCTGGCGATGCTCAACTTGCCACTACTCTCGGCGTTCAGCCCTCTCTCAACTACGGTCCTATCCCTCAAGATTCCAGGGATCCCTTTATTATCCAGAGTAACACTGCGCTACCTACACAATTTGCTCGCGGCGATGTCTTCAATCAGCAAGCTTCGATGACCTTATTCCCTCCCCAAGTTATCCTTGACAGTGACTTCACCCAGTCATCCACTGCTGGCAACACTCAACCACTTACCACTGGCGGTGACTTGACTCTTAAGTTCCTTCAAGAGAACAGCTTCACTTCTCGAACCACCTACGAACAACCCACGGCCAACCTCCCTGGCAACGACTACACTTCCCAACCTTCCAACCCATCGGAAGATAGCGCCCTCCAGCCTGCTGAGAACTTTACCAACACCAACGATTATAGCTTTGGGATTCCTGCTGACCTCGATCCCATGTTTGTTGACACTAGGCATACCCTTGACGAGGACTTGCCTCTCAATACTGAGCCTTTTGCTCAATTCTCCCCCACACAATCTGGCTCTTCCCACCCCCCATCGACCCCCATCTCTGATTCTGGCGCTGCCATGACCCTTGATCACTGTCTTTCTCCTCTTTCCACATGGCTTGCTGCTCATTCTGGGGATGATTCTACACCCCACACTGTTGACCCTTCTATATCTGTTCCCTATCCGGACATTGTCAAGACTTGTCAACCTGATGTGTCCCTCAGACACAAGGACACTTTGTCTGAGCCACTTGACGAGACCTCCATGTTTCCCCAAGACGATGGACAAGGCACCCAGCTGCGCAAAGTCTCCAACGAGCTCGATCGACCTCTCCCCGAGCAGGCTGACATTACAGTCCATGTCGCTGACATCCCCAACCCATACAACAGAGACTTGAACGCTGAGTGCGCTACCGTCATTGAGCGGCTTCGAGCTGGTGGTGAGTTGAACTACACTGATCGTACTATTCTTCTGCTGATTGCCGGAATAGACTCTTCTATCGACGTCGATGCCGTGAACAGGCAGACCGCGGGAGTGACCGAAGGCATGTCCCCAGCTGATATTCCGGCCTTTGGGGATGACGTCCCTCCGGATGTCTTCGCCAGTCTTGAAGACATCCCCGAAAACAATCTTCAGGACCCCAACGCTACTACTGGCAACGACAACACCATGTTTCCTGTTACTGGCTGTTCAGACTTCAACTCTTCTAACGCTACTGGGCCTGCCTCAAACTGGCCTCCTGCCGCACCCAATGTGAGCCTTGCAGACATGCCGTACTCTCCCGTTGTAGCATCTCAAGAGACTCAAGATGCTCCTTTCCAACTTCCACAGGGCCCCGAGTTCCACCCTCAAGACCCTAACAACGACCTGCTTGGTGATGTGGACAATGTCTTCAACCCCGACTAGCAGTCCCAGGGCCAAGACAACACCACTAATGCAGCTTCCGAGGGAGTATTCCTGAACCCTGCTGTATTGAACCAGACAACAACCACTACTCTACCTACTTCCACAGCCGCAGCCACAGCCGCAGCCAATACCACCAAGACTGGTAACAACAAGCGCAAGGCGGGTGAGGATGCCAGTGCCGCGCCCAAGAAGAAGGCTCGCACCAAGAAGACCCCTGTCCCGCAACTCGCGTTGCCCCAGTGCGAAGTTCGCTTTGGTCCTGGCGCGCAGCAGTAAAGTACGAGTCATGAGAGGAGAGCGAGAAAGATGAGAATGATGTTGCTTGCGGTGGATGTGAAGGATGAAGAATGAATAAATGATCAGCTAGGGGCAGAACCCCATGATGAAGAAGGATGTTTGGTTCATGGTTTGGATGGTGGCTTTTTTGAAACATAGATAATTGTAAATGACAAAAAACGAACATCAAAATAAAGAGCTCTTGGCTTTGAACGAATCTTGGCATCGTGATGTGTTACAATCTCTCGCACTGAAGCCCTTTATAGCCTGGTAATGGTTGGTGGCGTGCTAAGTATGATGTTTTGATGAGCACTCTGGGCCTACCAATCTCTTGGGAAGCAGAGCATCTATTGTTTAATTCAAGGTAGTTATTGCATTACTTATCCATACCTACCATGCTGCTCTGTGTACCTATGAGTACCTATGACAGACTCTTGCATGTATTTCATTATTCCAATTTGCAACGGATGTTGCTCAGGCCAGCGATCAATAGTGTTTGTACTGCTTTTAGTGAAGGCTTTTAGACTTTTTGGAAACAAACTAATTGATATGTACAATAGAAAGTATTTAGAGGGATCAAAGCCGGGAACAGGCATAGGCAGTGAATGGTTGTTGGTTGGTTGACAGTTAGCAACCGCGATAGGCGACTATTTTAAATGGTAATGGTCTGACATTGCATTTACCTGCATATATATCATTTTAACGGCGTCTACGTCACTTGAACTTACTTGACATGGCATGGAGGTAACCGGGGGTATGAAGTTAAAGTTGAGTGAGAAACTGTGAGCGAGACATGGATGGAGGTCGGTACAGATTGCCGCGAGAATATCTGCTATTCTCGAGTTTCTTGTTTTCTCGAGCAATATCTGCCTGTATAATTGGTACCTAGGTAGTGTGATTGCTGATATCTGGTATGTAAGGTCAGGTAGGCAGGTGACTGACTGACTGTCATGATGTGTCCACGTGCATCAACAGTCCAGGGCATCGAGTGTCAAGTTGGGCGGCTGACTCTTGTCAACCAATGAGAAAGATCAATTGACCGCTCCAGCTTTCCAACTTCAGGCCTGATTGCCCCGTGGCTGGTGATTCCTTCATCCCCCGCTATTCCCCAGTTGTAGCCTGAAAGTTACCTTAGTCTCCATTCACTGGGCTACCTGAGGTCGAGCTCCAGCTGTAGGTAAGCGAAAATGCGGGCATCGATCGCGAAAGGGGGGAGTTTATCCAGAATCACACGACATTTGATCCACTGTCTCTTCTTCACATGTAAAAAAGCAGGACAAAAACAATACGAAAATGGCCAAGGTGATGGATGAATGCATCTTTTACCCGTCGGAAACAAGCGCGAACCGAACCCTCCCGTTTATTTTAGGTATCAATAAATTTCTGTACGTTCCCGTGTTAGGACAAGGATCATTAGATCCCCCTCTAGCCAAAGTGGTCTCTTCCAATTGCAACCCAAGCAAATCAGTCCAGTGGGGAATCGGGCTGTCGCACAGGCTCACTCACAGGCTCTTGCGCTGAATTTTAGGGGGCCCGGGGAGTCCAGGGTCTAGGGTGACCACGCGTGGAACCTCAGGTTTGCCGTCAAATTTTGTCGCACAAACCTCACTCAGTCACTGTCACTGCACGCACACTCGACCAGAAGCTGCTGCTAACATCCATTGTCGCCAACCACCATCATTCTTTTCCCACATTCCGTGTGCACGTTACGTCCGTGCCTCGGAAATATCATAACCTGACATTTGACTTGCGTGAGGTATTTCTTGGCTGCTGCAACGAGAAGCACTTGACTAGACCAGACTACCCGTAAACCGGTCCAGAACGAAAACCAGAACCAGAACCAGAACCAGTACGGATAGCAGAACCTTGAGGCACCCAAAGCCAAAAACTCTGTCAATCGTTCCAATTCTGGTCTGGGACCCCTGTCCTGCAGAACCCTTCAAGACCTACAGAGACAGCGGCTTGTCCTTCTTCAGCCTTCCTCTTCAGTCATGTCACCTTCTCCGCTTAAAACGCCTGGCTCTGGTGCTGGCGCTGGTAGTGAACAAGCATCTTGCGTCGGCTCCGACCGTCATCAGTCGTCTACAACTGCAGCACCTACAGAATCATCGAATGTCGATATCGGCAGTGGTAAGTTGATCACTTTCTTTCTTCCTTTGTTTCCCTACCATACGTACCTATTCGCTTCTCTTCTGTTCTGTTCTCGGCCAACACCGTTTGCTATTCTCGGTCAGCACGCAAACTCAAAACCTTACCCAAGCCTTACCCCATCTTTTTACTCATCTCGCTCGCTCGTCCGTCCATGCAAGGGTCACGGCTGCACGCACACGAGCGATCACCGCTAGATTGAGTTGCCCAGAGCCTGGAGATGCAGGGACTAGGACCTCCAAAGTATCCAAGCTTTTGATGCATCAGACAACCCAGTCCTTGATTTGATTTCGGAATCTGGGTTGTTAGACATTTACTCGAGTTGTTCAGACAACTACCTTACAAGTCTAATTCTTCTTGTTCCTTCTTCACTCTCCCTGTTTACAAGTATCTCCGCCTCTGCGCTTCATCTGTCTCACGTTAATTCCTGTCAATTCCTTTCCTGTCTTGTCTTGCCTCGCATTGCATTACACCTCAAATCCACTCCACGCTACCACTGCGGCTCTAGTTTCTGGGGATCCGCTGCCGATCATGTCCTGGTGAGCCAAGCAAGTCTTTTTGCCTCCCTCTCTCCTGTTACAGCTCTTCAATTGGGCCTTGCCTTGCTCTTTTCCCAGTCTTGGCTCCGATCATAAATTGCAGTGTCTTGGCTCTTCAACTCCCTGTTCCCCGCGTTACATACATGCCTCTCTCTCCCTAAGCGACAACACATCGTCATATAAGGAGACACATCCTCTTCAATCGGACAAGGAGCCGCAGCCTGTCAGTCGCATCGAGAACGACTCGGACCATCGCTAGTACTCAAAAATGACCCATGAGAGCCCTGTCAATAGCGCTTTACCTTAACCTGGTCTTCCCTTCCAACGCCACCTCCTCTTAAACGATACCACCCGCCTGCTTCCATATAAACCATGCCCTTTGGCACCCCCGAAGTGTACTGTACCACGTCCACGTCCACACACACACACATCCACCCATCTTTCCTTCAGAATTGTTGGCTGCTGCTTTTCTTCGCCTTTGTCAAACTTTGCCTTGTCAAACTTTGCATTTTGCCTTTGACTGCCAAGAAGGATTGTCTAATAACTTAATCCAGTCGCAAAGACAAGCGATCCAGATCAAGGACAAGAACAAGAACACCAACGTAGCCGACAACAATCGCCAGCTCGAGATATCACATCATCCTCCCCAACCAACATCCACCCTCTACTTCAGGTCGCATCCGCTCCCCCGCATTCTCGCTTGACAATTACCGCCACCGATACTACACCCGCTACTACAACTCCAATTACTGAGTCGCCTGCATTGCCATTGGGCTCTTCAAAGCAATCGCCAACAAACACTGCTCAACTTGCCTCAAGGGCCACCGAAGCCCGGGCAAGCACTTCTTCAAATATGATATTCTCGGATATTTACAAGAGCCCGCGATCACCCATCGCTAAGCTCCGTCACCACTCGGTCCAGTTGCCGACACCGCTGCCAACCAATACCCCAGATTGGTACGGCGAGGAACACGCAGACCTTCTCAGCAAGGACAAGGTGAAGCAGAAGGAAGCAGTGAAGAGGTATCTCGACGCCAAAGTCAAGAACGATTGGGAGTTCCCATGGCCTTCTCGCGTTGTCGAGCCCCCACTACTTGAGGGTGACGTCGCTGTTGTCGACACTGCATCTGAAACACCTGATGCAATTGAGGCTGTCACCAGTCTCGATGTCACAGAACCGACAAAGTCAATCCAAGATGAGACGCGCGAGGATGATGGCTACCAAGTCGATGAACCTGAGTCTTCAGATAACGAAGACGGCAGCGATGCCGAGTCCACGTACAGTACTGTCTCTGAAGATTTAGTCAACTTTCGCACACGCCTAGACTGGGCCTCAGACCTTTCTGATGATGAGGATGAGCCTGGACCTTCGCGATCACCCTTCCGCTTTGACAACCCCAACAATGTGGGCTCCACTGTCCAAGCTGTGGTTCAGGGCAAGCGCGCCAAGCGAAGGAGAGCAGTGCGCAAGGAAATGGAATGGAACGAAGGACTCGCCTGTTTCGAAGCGCGGCGAAATGCATGGACGGGCGCACGAACTGTCCGCGTTCGGGCCAAGCCTGCAACGCCCCCTGCTGTGTCACCACTATCTCCCCGCCGATTCTTCTTCCGTCGCTCCATGTCAACATCTCCTCCTGCCTCGACAATTGCGTCTACTTTACCACCGCAAGTCAGTGACGCGTCAGACAATTCATCACTCGCGAGAAGCGACGAGCTTCGCAATGCTCGCTCTAAAGACACCACGCCGTCGACACCTCCCGACAGCCGAAATTATCCCGTTGAGGTCCTGCTTCCTCTTCCCCCACCTCTCCTACCTCCCAATAACCCTCTGCGTGCATCCATCACACCTTCTGTATATCTTAGTCTTTACGACAAGGTCATCATTCACAGCCTTCAGCCCTCGTGCCCGATTAATTTGTCCGATATGCTTCGAGCTTGCGTTACTGGCTGGAAGCGAGATGGCGAGTGGCCCCCACGACCGACAATGGCTCCCGCTCCTGTCGTCAAGAAGAAGAAACCTAAGAAGCCTTCAAACCCCTCAGAGAACGCGGGCAGTACTGTGCGCCGCATGAGCTTTGGCCTGCTGGGCCGCGACAAGGACGATTCAACAAGCGGCAAGGGCATTCGCCGCAGCCTTGTTAGAGCCCTCGGCATTGGAGAAGGGACAGAGACTCCTAAATGAGACTATTTTGTTACGAAATCATGATTATGATAAAAACCCGGAGGACTATCATTGCGATTGACGCATGGCGCTTATATATGGGCTCTCGCTTTCTGGCTTGCTATACCATGTAGGGAAGGAAATGTGTTATGTATTCTGGTCTAGTTATCTTTATTTTTGTTTGCCGCCATGACCTGGTCATGCTGGTATAGGGAGTTTTGGGCATGGATTTGTCTCCATATTGGAGTCTCTTGGGGCAGCTGAGGGGAAGCCTGCATTTTGATACCTCTTGATCCCAGCATTGCGGCCATGCTAACTAACTTTGCTACAACTGTATTCTTCAACTTGGCATTGCTTCTCACCCGTTTCTCACTGAGCTTAGTAACAGTATCATTGCCTTGGTGCTGTCGTGATGTTATAGACTGTGATAGTTTAGGGTTGACACCACAGTTCGTTGAGTGGAAGAGTATCACATGCCGTCAGCTGAATTGAGTTTTGATTGTCTTGACAGAGTTTGAATGGCACCTCTGTAGACTAGACTGTCACTATACGACCTAAATAAAATGACGGCTCGTTCCGTACCTGTCATGTGAGTTGCTCACCCTGTCGATCACACATCATCGGGGCGGCCACGCATTGACTTCGAACTGTTGAGAAGTCTTTGGTAGACTGAGACCGTATTGCAAAGCACATGTAGCGAGAGGCCAGCGGAAGCTGAAGACGCTGATTTGATGGGCTGGTATCGTTCGGCTGTACTGCACTAAACTGGAATATCAAAAATCGATCCTTGGATGGTAGGGTCAGAGGCTGATATAAAAATTAGGTCGTCTCTAGACTTGGGTAGAATTGCATAAGGTCTAAGCAGGTAAATATATTACTTATAGCCACTCCAGTTCGTCCAGATAAACATTTCGAAAGAGTATCGGCGTGCTTGGCCACCCTAAGTCTATCTAAGGATACAATGTTAGAAGCATAGTAACGTTCACTCTTTTCTCAAGCCGGAAATGGGATTGGTCTAGGCAAAGACACAATATGAGTATTTGTGTCAAAGAATAGCAGCAAACGAGACTTGTGTTTATGGAAGAGTGAGTTTCTTCATGGGAGCACAGATGTCAAAACATGTGCGAACATTCCACTCCTAAATTTGTGTCACTGAATGGTGTGCGTTTGGTGAGAGTTGCACAGAAGGCATCTCGCTGTATTTGATGTCTCATTGGCAATAGCATTTCTTTCGATGGCCACTTCTATCATTCTCTTTGGCTACCTCAGGACTGATATTTCTGGCCATGACCTTACTGATATATCCTCAGCCCTTCAATAAGATACTCTAATGCGAAGAGTATTTCAACGGAATGTCTGCATCTTTCAGGTTACGGCGTTATTTCAGCACTTCCTTGCTTCTTTGTCAAATCTTATGTATTTCAATCTCAAGTACACACACACTCCAGGTTAAGATACTCGACTGTAAATCAAGACTAGCCACCTAAAGTTTTGAAAATGATGCCTTCAATTGTCTGGGACAGGCTGATGTGGAACGGGATGGTCGGATTGTGGTTTATCTCTGTTTTTGCACCATGTGCAAGCTGGCTAACCTAGACCTTTGACGGCTCCATCATAGACCAATCTCAACAGTCAATCTTCACATAGCCCCCGACTAAGAAGTTCTGATAATAAGTATCGAGGAGCCAGGAGCTTAGGGGAGTCTTAGTTCAATACCTGTGTAAGCATAACAAGTGACTATACGTACCGATATTGCTAGTGACCTCTGGGCATGACACAAGTCATGATAATCCAGATACCTCATAAGAAGTAGCCCGCTTCTCTAGCTTTTTCTTTCTTTATCTTAAACAGTATTGCTAATCGTATCCTAGCGCGTTAAGTTTAATATGGCTTTGCTGAGCTTATTGAATTGTTGGAACTCACAGCTGGTGATGACACCTGGTGATTCCCAGTTGATGGTAAGAAAACTCGAGTGTCTTGTTTATTAAGGCTGCATAAATCAGATAAGTATGGCGATAGTGGACTGGCACAATGTGACATCGATCAAGACAAGTACGTCACTTGGTTGGAAGAACTTTGGCAAATAATACATCTAGGATAAGCCGATGATACAGGCTTGTTAAGCCGTGGCATTCGTGGACTTTGGAGGTTGTATCTTGGCGGTCTGCTTACGCCGGGTTCCTAATACCTGGCGACGACATGTATGATTTCTTGGGATGAAATAAACAAAGCAGCATCCAATTTTTGACTGAAATCTCCCAGAGGAAAAGACAAGGGACTCTATAAGGCACATGATAAGTGTTAGTTCTGGTTCTGCACCTTCGTTCCGACGGTGTCCTCAACATGGATGGAATGGCCCCTGTCGTGGCTCGCCGGTCAAGTATATCTTGTACAATGCCTTGTTGGACCATCCGGTACAGTATATTATCATTCGGATCTACATTATAGGCTCGAATTTAAATATCCTGCTCGGAATATTTGAAGAAGAGGCCTCTGCAAGAAGTCGATATCTATCATCGGCTCCAGAGTCTGTTCTTGGTCAGTGATTCATGTAGCTTTTTAAGATCTCAGGAACAACAGCCTCGTCATTATGACTGCCGTACCGAGTCACTCATCTTAGAGCTTGCTGGATTAATGAATGATTGCAGGCCAGAGCTTGTTTCATCATATGCTCGCTTGTTCTCGAAGTGAAGATGATCGATATACGCTGCCGGCCTGTCTCACAATTGCATCCTCACGAACAAGTAGTAACAGCCAAAGTATTCAATAGTTTAAATATAAAAACTCGAACGCACGTAAATTATAGACTAGCAAGATCGAAGCTGAGTATGAGTGCAGTTCAAGAGGTGATTACTAGTGCGGGATGACATGATAGCTCTGTAGACCACAGGTCTCGTGATCTAGAGAGATAAATGCCCTTTTGTGAAACAACGGTTCAATCACAAGTCAATATACGGCTAATATTCCATTTTGGCTCGGAGTGTCTATTGCTTCCAGATTATCGCCCCCCTCATAACATCCTTGTCTTAATGTTGACGGTGCTACGACCTTCACCCATCATGACAGGGCATTAGAGGATGCTCACATCAGAAGCACGTGGTTAGAACTACAAACTGGTTCAAAACAAGAAAATGAAGCTAGTTATTATATCAGAAGATCATATTTGTGAATATCTTCTCGAATCGTAGTGCCCCATACGTGTGTTTTCTCAACTCGTACGTGATGGCGCTTATGAGAAGCATCATGAAACGCTATAACAAGTCCTCAGTCAAGGGTTAAGCAGATAGAGAAGTACGAGCTACTTACGCCAAGATGTATTCCAAAACAAAGGCGAATTGCGCTTGGATTGGGCAAGATTCTCCCCTCCTTATGAGATGTCCATGTGCAGCAACCACGGGAGTATCATGACAGTTGATATCGGACGTAAAAGACCGAAGTATCAGCCGACTAACTTCAGTTTTAGAACTCGATTCAATATACCGAAGCTTGTTACTAGTTTCAGCATTGGATTTGAGCCTTCCCTACCATTAATCACCACCTCATGATGTAGGGTTAGGACCCCTTGCGAGAATTGCGAACCGGTATATACATCAACAAGGGCAATGATACTCTCGAGTGAACTACAGTCTTTCCTAGAAATATTCGAGGGATCAATTTCGGTGGGCTACAGAAACCGCAACTCACCTCTTTGATGAAGTCTACAGAGTGGTTGCCATGAGCGACATGATGCGCGACTATGACACTATCGATTGTTCATTGGAACGGGTAGGGTAGGCTGCCACATGGTACGACTCCAGGAAACTCAACCGTCCAAGCGAAAGAATACGGAGCCTCAGCACAGAAGGCTCGTTCCCCTTAAACGAGGCGGCCTTTGCACTCGTTTGGCATGACTGTCAACGACTATGCGCCAATTAGGAATTGAGTTTAGACAGGTCCCATGTCCATGGCGCATTATTAAGCATAGTAGTTCCACCATCAGACGGTTGGAAAGTCATGTTGACTTTTACACATAGCCTTATAGGACCGTACCGGTATTTGTAACTAGATTGGGAGCCTACGTTGGGGCTGAAGCCTGCCGCACTGCGAATGACTGACTGTGAGGCGTTCAGTATATTACTTGGTCGCAAAGCTATCGCCAGACTCCTCCAAGTTTTGTTCTTTCTGGGCTGAAGATAATGAACTCCAACGTGGCATTGAGCTTTCGATTATTAGTGCGACGCAGAACCAAAAGTGACCAAATCACCTAGGTTAGTGGCATTGATGGCGACCATTAGACCATTCAACTCTCTGACGACTTATGCTTCTTTGTCAAGTCTGGGGACTATATCGCAATGACCCTTGAATGCCTCTTACGTCCCGCTTACTTAGTTCAGTACTCGCCCTGGGATGTCCGGAAAGTGGATGGAACTTCACGAGTGTCCAGATTGATCAGATAAAAATTTTTCCTCTCTTAGCCGATCTCGGGTTGGGGTGTGGACGTAGAAAGCTCCGGCTTTAACCCTGCACAACTGATGAGGGGCAACTCATCTTATCTGATCATCAGATTAGATACTTGACGCAAAAAAAGCCGCTAGAAAAAAACTTGGTCTCGTGGTGGCCTGGGCTTGATGGAGCAAGCGCAGGGTTAGGGCGATGAAATGGCACAGTAGTACTGACGCGATGAAGTAATGCAAGCGGCCACAAAAGGTGCGTGGATGGCGTAGGAACTGAACAGAAGCTCCGTCAGGACGGAACCATCCCCAGGGTCCCAGTTCTTTGTCACCCGAGACCATGCCCTTGGAAACATGGGTGAGTGAAGACACAAGCTTGTAGTTGACCACTTTGACACGAGCGTGGAAGCTCGAGCAAGAATCCTTGATGATGAGTCCACCAAACTTCAGACGACTTTGCCAGTGGATGACGGCGAGCGATGATGCAACTGGCAATGTCTAGTGTGAGACGGCGTCCATCTGGACACCACCAAACACTCATAAAAATTGCCGCACCGGTTCGGCCCTGGTCCAATTCCGCTTTGCTTGGCTCCTTATACACGCACTTGATTCCGTAATTGGCGTCACCCCCATCCAGGAGCATGGGCCTGAACGGAGTACGGCACTGATGGTGGGGCAGGACATCATGGCGGGTTAATACGGACGTACAGGTTGATAGCGTCTGTTTGAGCTTGAGAATGCATATTATTGCAAGGGAAAACCCTTGATCGGCATCCACTGCTGTTTTTTTCTCGAGGACTGCTTTCTCGTCGTGTTTCTCCGAAGTTCCCAAGTGATTTTGTCAGTTCCAAACTTCATCCACACTCATCATGGCGACCGAAACGACGAATATACCTTCCGCTCCATCACGGCAACAACAGAAGCTCTCTATCCTTGAGGGCCCTGTCGATCCTCCACTAGTCGATTTGACGTTGGGTGAGCTTCTTGAGCTTCAGACATACCAACATGGCAACCAAGAATGTCTGGTGATTCCCTGGACAGGCGCCCGCTGGACATACAATGAGCTCAGCCAACAAAGCTCATCTCTGGCGCAATCGTTGTTGGACATGGGAATTGGAGTCGGCGATCGTGTCGCCATCATGGCAGGCAACTGTGAACAATATGCGGCTGTCTTCTTCGCGGTGGCTAAAATCGGTGCTATCCTTGTCATCCTGAATAACACATACACACCAACCGAAGCGATGTATGGGTTGAAGTTTTCTGACAGCAAGATCTTCTTCACAACACCAAGAATCGGACGGCTCGACCAGACGCAGCTGCTGCAGCAGCTTGAGAATAAGAAGACAGCCCCCATGGTCGTGATGCTAAGAGGAGACGAGTCTGGTAAATACCAGACCTATGATGAATTGGTGAATGCTGGTCGCAGGCGAAACCACCAGAGACTGTATCAAGCCATGACCAAGGTGCTTCCTCATCAGGTGGTCAATCTCCAATTCACAAGCGGAACGACCGGATTGCCCAAAGCTGCAATGCTCACCCACCAGTAAGTGATCCATGAATTCCTCTGAGCAATGTGTTAGCTTGGTGCGAACTGTCGACTTTTCGACCTCTAAGCTGACGAGTCTATAGCAACCTGGTAAATAACTCACGCTTTATTGGTGATCGCATGCGGCTTGGTCCTGCAGATATTTTGTGCTGCCCTCCACCGCTGTTCCATTGCTTTGGCTTGGTGCTCGGTCTTCTTGCTGTTGTCACTCACGGCGGTAAAATCGTGTATCCGGCGGAGGTCTTCGATATTGGCGCAACGCTCAAGGCTATTTCTGATGAACAATGCACTGCCGTTCACGGTGTTCCAGCCATGTTTGATTCGCTCTTTCAGGCAAAGTGGCCCGAGAACTTCAACTGCGACAACCTGCGTACTGGTATCATTGCTGGTGCACCCGTTCCTCGATACCTTATGGAGCTCTTGGTAAACCGTTTCGGAATGACAGAGTTCACTAGCAGTTACGGCTTGACCGAGGCTTCCCCAACGTGCTTTAATGCCTTCACTGACGATTCCATTGACACACGATTGACGACTGTCGGTACTTTGATGCCTCATGCAAAGGCCAAAATTGTTGACCGTGATGGCAACATTGTACCTGTCGGTGAGCGTGGTGAACTCTGCATTGGCGGTTACCAGCTACAGGCTGGTTACTGGAACAACTCAGAGAAGACCAACGAGACTATGATCCGCGACGCTGCTGGCGTCCTCTGGCTGCATACCGGTGATGAAGCTGTTTTCGACGAAAATGGGTACTGTTCGATTACTGGGCGCTTTAAGGATATTATCATCAGAGGTGAGTCAAGAACATCAGCCTTGGCAGTACGGAATGCTTGACTAACCCCGCTTCAACAGGTGGAGAGAACATCTACCCGCTCGAAATTGAGGAGCGTCTGATGGATCATCCTGCTATAACACGTGCCATTGTCGTCGGCCTTAAGAATAAGCATTATGGTGAAGTCGTAGGCGCGTTTGTTGAGTTGGCTGAAGGCCACCAAAAGCCCCAATTCGAGGAGATCAAGGACTGGTGTCGCAAGAGGCTCGGTGGTCATAAATCGCCTGCACACGTCTTCTGGCTGGGCGATGGCGATGTTCCGGCAACAGTTCCTCTGACAGGAAGTGGTAAAGTGCGTAAGTTTGAGATGGCTAAGCTGGGCGATGAGCTTCTCCGAAAGCATGAGGTAGCTGCGAAGCTGTAGTGTGGAGTGGAGTGGAGTGGAGTGGACAGGACAGGACTGATAGAGTGCAAGCGATGGATTAGATAGATGTGTATGTTTTGAAGCGTGATACGATTATTGTTAACTTGAATTTTGGAAGATAAAAGTTTAGAACCGAGAGAAATTGAGAAAAGGCTATTATAGATATAAATGGAAAGTAGCTGGTCAGACACCCAACACCTGCCGGTTTGTTTCTTGGCAGTCCTTATTATGCACGCAGAAATCCAACTTTACCTTGCAAGCTAGTAAGTCACGGGTAACACACGGCTCTTTGCATCACAAGCATAGGTAGGCAATTTGAGAACACCTTATCTAAAAGCATGTGATCCAAGCAAACATGAACTTTTTATTGCTGTCCCGAATATCTCAAACTATCAGTATTTGCTATAAACCTATCATGTCCATCATATCCTGTACGACACTCATAGCTTAGGCACAAGACCAAGCTTTGTACCAGCAACAACCTTCTCATTGTCTGCCAGTGGGCACAGCTGGAAGAAGCGCTCTCGTGACGATCGGACGAAAGCGCTGCGCTGATGCGGCAGATCGACAAGTTTGTCTAGGCCTGAGCCATGCACGAAGTCATACATAACAATAGTTGTGTTGGTCTCCTGAGACTCACCAACAACATACATAGTGCGCGGATCGTCGAGATAGAGGTAGTGCATCAAGCTGCTCCACCACGCCGACACACGGTGTGGCCCGCGGAATCGCACGTCACCTACAAGGGAATGTCGGCCGCGATCGAAGTCACCGGCGTTGAAGTAGCCACCCAGCCGATCCTCCTGTTAAACGACATCGTCAGAAAAGTAGCAAAAAGAAAGACATATGTGAACATACCTTGGCCCAATAGACCTCGAAATATGCAAAGTGGATATCATCCCACTTGGCTAGAAGCGCAATCACATGCGGATCATCATGCACCTGACGCAAATACTCCTGGTGTTGCTCCAACGTTCCAGTCTGGCTCCATCCTTGGGAAACACGAGGATCATTCTGCCATTCATGAAAGAGCCGTACGTGCTCGGTGTCATTATAGTCGACTGACACCATGGAGAAGGTCTCGTTAAGATGAGGAATCCATCGGCTGTAAACAATAGCCCCAGGTGCGGGCTTGGCTGGTCTGACTGGGTGCCATGACTGCTGAACTCTCTCGGGATCATCAGGATCTCCGGCGACTGTGATTGTCGTTGTGTTGTGTAAAGGAGTCAGAGGGAATGATCCCAGAGGGGTCAAGGCGGGCAGAGAAGAAGGCGATTCTTCTGGGCACCAAACAGGCCGAGGTCCAAATGGAGATCCAGCACCTTGCCAGAAGGTACTTCGCAAGACAAGGACGAGGCTCTCGCCAGTCTTGTTGGAGGTTTGGCGCTTCTCTCGGCCCTTGAGAGGGTGATCAATGGCAAGCAACACTGCTGTGAGTTGTTGGCCCAGAATAGCGGCCCAAGCTCCATGTAATTCCAGTCGATATGATTCCACCGATGTTCTCAAAGTGAAAAGAGCATATGCAAGCAGCCAGACTTGACCCAAACCTGGCGCCTCGGTGCCAGCCCAATGAACGGTGACACATGGTGAACGGCGTGCCCGAGCCCAAGGACTGTTGTTGGATTGAGGTGGAAGCTCACTTGACTTCAGATCAATTGGGTCTGAGAAGACAAGGCCATCGTTGTAAAGATCAAAGGGCAACCGCTTGTCAGACCCAGGAGCTTTCTGGACAAGTCTATAGGCTGGCGCATTCGTGTCAGGTTGTGTCGAGACTTTTTCGATTGCAAACTCGGTCTGGTAGGGATGAGGAAGCTTGACGACAGTTTCGCCAGCTTTGAGGGCTGAGAATGTTCCTTTTGGCGCTGACATTGTTCAAACGGTCTAAGGATTAAAGATTGGATACTAGCGAGAAAGGTTGGAAAAGGATGAAAAAGTTCGACACACTCAAGAAGCTATTCACACCAGGATACCAAGCTGCATAAGTGGGAGAAGGTATCCATGCCGGTCCTCCACTTCGGAACAAGCTTGACACCTTGGGACAGCATTCTGCATGGATGGTGTACCCATCAATTCCGCAACTTTCCAGGCCATTGCACAACTTTTTCGGCTTTGGTGCAATGAAAGACTAGTGGTATTTTTGAGACGACATCAAGGACGCAGAAGTGGACTTAACTTGCCAAGCCGTATGGCAGCCAGATCCCGAAGATCCCCTACTGTGAGTTGTGCAAACCAACTCTGCTCAGGCTCAAGATTATCGTGTGGGTCAGAGCGGATCTGATAACTCAAGACCAGTCACCCCTGACGCCCAATTTCTTATTTTTTGCTTGCACACGCCCCTCCTCTTTTTCCGGTCCTCGGAGCTGTTTACTATTCCCAGGATCAGGGTCTAGGTATTGCCGATTTTGACCGCTCGGAAAGACTAGCAGGATCTGATAAACCGCTCAACCACACTAAGGATTCTGCGGGCTCACCAGTTGACCACTGGTGGTGGGGAGTGCCGGCTTCATGATCCTTGTAAAAGTCGATTCCAATGGTTTTGATGGATAAAATGGGCTGATAAATGCCTCGAGACCGAGTGTACCTGGAATCTCTGTTCCGGGGACATTGTCTGGTCTCAGCGGTCCAAGGCACGCATGCTTAACCCTCAGCAGTGTATCAATATTGAAGCCCCCACGCCCACGAAGAGTCAAGAACATAAGGCTGTTTTCCTCCCATTTGTGTGGTGTATGCTTAAGCCACGTAACTTTACGAACAGCCATGAGCTCGAAAAAGACACAGGACTTACTGTAAGACATGTAAGTTACTGGTTCTCAAATCTGCCGATATGTGTCATTAGTGATGGAGTTGTCCATGGCGTCAGTTACATGGCGATCGCCGCTCAACTGTCAACTTGGCCGATACTTTGACTTTCCAAGATGCACGTTAAGACTGGTTGGCAACCCGGTAGCCAGGTACGAGGAGACCTTGCACGGACAAACAAACAATTGAGCGAGTGGATGTCCGATCCAATCTTATCAATCAAATCTGATCTGAATCGCTCGTACGCAAGACCCTCTTCACTGCAAGATGGGAGATGATCATGTCTGAGACATGAATGCTTATTCCCAGTGATCAGCTGTTAACCACATGCGATCACTGTCTTTTTCATCCGGAGTACATAGTGATGAACATGGGTATAGGAATCCTTGGTTAGAACTGTCGATCTCGTCTGGCTTCTCCGCTTTTCGTTCACATTCTTGGTGTTTCTTGGGCGAAGGTAACCCGAGACACCATACTCGGAATACGGCACCGGTTGAGCTGTATAAAGCGATTCATGACGTGTGTGTTCTGAACCTCAATGGCTATTACCAAAGTCTTGAATGCAGAGGCCGATGGGTCTACACTTTAGTGTTTTTGTTTCTACCACATGGACCAAGACTTCGAATAATGCTTGGCTTTGGCTTCTTCCAAGTCTAACAATGTCCAAAGACCCTAATTTTGTTCTTTCAGCTTCTCCTCAAACCAACCTAGGCTTGATAGGCAACTAGTTAGTCATACACCTTGAAAGTCTGATTGCCGATGGTGAGACCAAAGTACTGCGCGAGAACTATGTTGGTGTCGACGGTAGGCTATGGCATAATTCGAACCCACGATATGATATATATAAGCCCTGAAGTCCATTGCATCTGACATAGGTGGTCCTTCGCAGATCGCTCTCTTGTCTCAAGACACCTTAAAACTCGCACTTGCTAGAACTCTTGGCTCATATATTGACACTTGGAATACGAACTATTCACTCATCTTTGTAAGTTTATGTGCTAGAACTCTCCATGCTAGTCTGCTACAATGGCGTTGAAATCTACGGCAGCCCAAGTCTATCATGGAATGAATGGAAACTTCGGCTTCCTCAATGCTCATTGTCTATTATGAACTTGCCACTTGCATATGTGCTTTCCTGGTTCATCGCTTACTGTCGTAATGTTCGTGGATTCTAGGCTCAAGGCTTGAGTTCTATCCCATGCGTCCTCTGCATGTATTATGCCATTAGTTTATCCTATCCGTAAATAGAACAAGCTTTCTAAACAACCAAACTTCTCAGTGAATCTTTGGTACTTTGTACATCCCTGACCCCGATGGATTGTCTCCTGTCCTGTCTATAGATTGGCGTGAGGCTGGGTGTTCTAGAGGAGAGCCGAAGAAGTAGCATATCCACCACAAGGATATGCTTTTGGCTCGAGGGCTGAGATGTAACAGTTCGGGACTTGCAAACGATTTATTTTGTTCCAAACGCATCCTAGGTCCAGTGACCAAGTTTTACCCTATTAGTACGCATATTAATTATGTTGCAATGTATAGATCCGTGGCCCTTTAATGGAGCATGGACGCCATTGTCGCGCAGAATCATGATCGCTAGATGTGCTGTTAATCCATTACAACCTACTCCTATCGCCAGTTTGTTTTCCATATTCTCCAACAGGTATTGATGTGTTTATTTCTTCTGCAGTTCGGCGGATTGCGTTTCTTGAAGAGCCCAACAGGGAGAGAAGTGTCGAGCAACTTAAATTAAGTTACAAGAATGTGAAACTTGCCTTATCGTATGTCTGAGGGTCTGAAATATGTACAACTATCTAAATTAGAGTGTTGCGGTTCATAAAGTTCAGCTGATTGTTAAAATTGAAGTCTTTGTCCTTATTCTTGTCTCCTCGCCTGTCAAAATAAAAAAAACCTGATGGTGAAGGATGTAAGCGAGTCGAGGAAAACATTGGGTATATGAGTTTAAATCGTCAATATCAACTAAAATGGTAGCTGCGGACGAAAATAAAGTCGCTTAATGACAAAGGCTTCGATTCTCGCCACTTCGAGGTCCCATTGGGGTCAATCTCATGCTAGGTGGATTGGGCCATTCGTGAACAAGATTTGAATAATTTCTCACTCTATAAACATAGGATAAGAGCTTAAACTCGGATAATAGGTATCAAGAAGAAGTAAAAATACACTCAGGACAACGCAAGGCTGTCGCTCATCCTCGGCAGCATGTTTAAAAGATTATATCCCGAACGCCAGTCACTAAGATCGTTTCACATTAAGCCTTAGCCTCGTCAGTCTTGCGGCCACCGAGCTTCATGTAGTTCCAGCAAACTATCGACTCAGGTCAGTCATCTTAAGAAACATATCAAGGTCCCGTGCAACTTACTCGTCCAACCAAGATCATCTCGGAAGCAAGACTGAGCAACTTCCTCGCCATAAACAGTGCCTGTGTCAGGGCTCGATGCTACAGCCTTCTTTCCAACTGCGAGTCCAATCACAGGAGGATAGACCACAAGCTCCTTGAACTCCGGGGTGTGACCTGTTCGTTGGCTGAGGATGCTTTGATGGATGTTCTGTGCTACGTAGTGGCCGTGATGCATAGCACCGCCACATCGCTTGATACCGGGCCAGTTGGTGATATCGCCAGCAGCATAGTGCGACTCGGCGTTGGGTGTACCGTCCTGGAACTGCAGACTATGCGCGAGTCAGAAACTGGGGATTTCAAGTCAGAAGGCAATTAACTTACTTGGGCTTGATCTTGACAAGACCATCCGCATCGAGGGCAGAGGTCGGCAAGTATGTTGAGGTTGGAACACTCCTGGAAATAGCCATGATAACCTCGCTTGCGAACATCTTATGGCCGTCGGTGAACTCAATCTCATACTTCTCACTCCCATCGGTCGTCTCGACCTTGTTGTTTGCAGCTAGACGGTGGCTCATGAGAACCTCAACACCAGCGTCACGGAGCAACTGAAGAGCCACATCCTTGGTCTCGTCAGGAAGACCTTCTGAAGAAAGGAGCTTGTCACGCGAGTGAACGAGAGTCACCTTGAGGTGAGGCTTCACCATTTTCAGCTCTGCAGCCATCTCAATACCAACAGCACCTCCACCAACAACCACGACGCCATGCTTAGCATTATGGACAGAGGTGATGTGGTTCTCGGCTTCAAGGAGATATTGCTTTCGTGTCTTAGACTGAGGCACTACGGGCCAGACGCGACGCAGACCAGTAGCAGAGATGAGGTAGTCGTACTCAAGTGTACTCTTCTCCTCGGTGAGGTGAACAGAGATGGTCGCCTTCTTGGTTGCAGGGTCGACACTGGTGACGGAGCCTTGGATGATGTTGATGCTGGGGTCTTTGAGGCCAGGGATATCAGAGTACTTGACCCAGTTCTTCTTGGAGAAGTTGGAATCAGCAAGAGCCAAAGGGGAGCCGATCAAATGGTCTACGATACTGTCAGGGTCCAGCACTTATCATATCGCTTAGCCCAGCTGAACTGTAGAGTACTTACAGTAGCCATCTCTCTCATCGACGATAGTAATATCAATGTTGAAGCGAGGAAGATCAGGATGGTGGATGTATGGTTCAGAATTCATGCGGGGAGAGTATCCTTGGCTCAGATCAAGCAAGTTGACAGCAGCAGATAGACCACCATAGCAACCTCCAAGGATGACAACGCGCACGGCGTTGGATGATTCGGGGAGCGAGCCCATCGTAGCAAAGGCCTTGGAGTGGATCGTAGGACGAATTTGACGTCGAAACACGAAATGTGACGCTAAAACAACAGATCTTACTTGGATCTGAGGCTGAGGAAAGGCGAGGGTTGTTTGCAAGGAACTCGAAGTAAAGAAACGTATGGCCTGAGGTAGAGTCGCGTGTGGGACTCTGAATAGTTGTCCTGAGAACCTGAACAACCGTCGAGCAATAAACATGAGCTGAAGGATGGAGTACTTTGAGTAGGAAGACGGGGGGGATGAGAGAAGAAATAGTTGAAGCAGCCAAGGGAAGAAGAGGTGAGAGAATATACGTAGATGAAGACCCGGGAATAAATGACAGCACCCGTTGAGGACTACCAGTGACGCAAGGCGGTATGGAATCTGATGCGAGGAAGAATACACTGTATCCGTACTCGGGTTAAAAGCGCAAGAGAGACTTCAATATCGGACCAAGACCGGCTCCGGCCCCGGCTCCAAACAAGGGACCTTTCATCTCTCGGCTGGAGCCTGCATGACCCTGTTTCTCCATCGTAATTCCCAAGAATCTTGTGGCAGGCTCACAGTGAGATTGAGGAACTGGACCAGTAAGACAAGAAAAAGCAGCGGGGCATTCTCCACGATCACGGTGTTGGTGTTGGTGCAAGGAACTTTTTTGTATGTGGATGTGGAGTTAAAGTTATCAGATCCGTCCTAGACCTAGACAGCCAGCCAGCCAGCCACCACAAGCGACGGAATACCGTGAAACTCCACTCAAGCCTTAGCACTTTGGACAAGAGGGAAAATTATCAGATCTGGCGGATATCCGTTCTCCGCTGACTCATCCAAAACACGCAGTCTCGAGGCACAATTCCACTTCTCGTGATGAGTTGTACAGTGTGAAGACCGTTATCAGATGGATCTTTGGAGTAATGATTTTGACGATCTCTAGACTAGTAGTGGACTTGTTACGGAGTACGCAAATCCTCCTTCGTCGTTGCAATCCTCTCAAGAAATCCCAATGGAGAGTTTGTTCGATTTACTTCTGTATGTTGAGAGAGCAAGGATGTGTTATGAGAAGAGTGGATGTTGTGGGCCATTTATATAGCAGCCAACCTTGGCAATGGGTGTCACAAATGTTCTCAACTCCTTAACAACAGGCATTTTGATGCACTTAAGATATGATGTTCTTGAAGCCCGAACAACTAATCTTACTGTGTCTTCTGCGTTTGTCGATCTTGGTGTGCTGTGGGTTCGGAAATCCGTTGGAGGGAATCAACTCGAGGCCGATCAGATAACTCAGTCTAGTCAGCCCCAATGCGAGGGGACCACACCCAAAAGTCAAGTTAGGCTTGGCAAGCGAGCCAGTGAATGACCGAAAAGAATTATCTGATCCGAACAATCCCTGATGTTTTGAACTAGCTCGCCCCGCTGATGGATCAAGCTTATAGCAACAGGATCACAAGCAATTTGT
Organism: Fusarium acutatum; assembly: GCA_012932015.1. Taxonomy (NCBI): domain Eukaryota; kingdom Fungi; phylum Ascomycota; class Sordariomycetes; order Hypocreales; family Nectriaceae; genus Fusarium; species Fusarium acutatum. Next base: position 26,156 of record JAADJF010000330.1, read on the forward strand.
AACTTCGGGGAACTGGCGTAATTAGCTCGAAAATAACGACAGATGTTGTTCTTTTGAACTTGAGGAATATCATGAAATCTCGGATTTGTACATCTGTAAAAATACATTACGCTCAACTCTGGTCAAAGTAGAGTCCATTACTTTGTCTTTACTACACCATGATGCGTCCACATTCTCATTAGAGAAACATAACCACAGTCCCATATTCGCTCTTCCAGTCTGAGTCTTCTCCTTCGGGCCAACCATTCAGCGCATCTCCTCGACTTTATTCTGTAGTGGAGGTTTCAATCCTTCGCTTCTCTAGCACCGCGGCCTTATCCCCATTAGAGCTGCCAAGACAAGATCGGGGTCACTCTACTGTAAAATTATGCTTGTTTGACGGCGAACTAGAGGCTCTGCACCGGCCCCGCACCGGCCCCGTCTCCGTTTCCAAGTCTCCAAATGCCTGCTCACTATGGATAGTCTGGGGCTGGTCCTCATGCCAAGACGATCATGGTCTTCAGTAAGGGATCTACAAGGCCGATACTCTCGAGGCCCAGTGGCGGCATAGCATATCTTTTCATCATGGGTTTCCCTCTCTTCTCTTCTTTCGATTCTTGTCTGTAGGTTCGATGTGAGGATCCATTGGTACTACTGCGGCTTACACAGTCGAAATGGCTTCAGCTGTACCTGAGCAGCATGACAATGCCGCGACTAGCAGCAATTCTGCTAGTGAGCCTACACCTCATGGCTCTACAAAGGCAGATCCTGCTACAACAGAGACGTTGATACATACGCTCAATGACCCAACTGTTGAGCGTCTACCCAGTCACTCCCCACGACCATCTACAAGATCATCAGCTATATCAGCTCCATCTCATACACCACCAGAGAAGAAGAAAAAGGCAAGTTCCTCCAGAAGATATGAACTTCCTGCCTTGCCCCTCCCAACACCCAACTGATGCCCTGTTCAGAGTCTGCTCTCGTTCTTCATCTACTTCCAGCTCCTCTTCTACGCCAACCCATCATGGGTCGATATCCTCCTCCTCATCGTCGGAACTCTCGCAGCCTCAGGGGCCGGAGCACCGTTTCCTCTAATGGGAATCATCTTTGGTCAACTCGTCAACGACCTTAATACTGCGTCATGCGATGATGGAGAAGTCGCATCTCAATATTCGCCCAAGGAACTTCAGGACAGCATCAACAAAAAGGTTGTCATGATTACATGGATCGGCGTGATCAGCTTTGCGCTCATCTATACCTACATCGTGTCATGGTCAATCTTTAGTCGTCGTCTCGAGAATCGTATTCGCGATCGTTACTTTATGAGTATTCTCCTGCAAGACGCTACTTTCTTTGACAAGAGACAGGCTGGAGAGATCACATCTCGTCTCAATGTTGATATACAAGCTATTCAGTCAGGAACTTCTGAGAAGGTGGGCATCATTTTAGGATGCACATCTTTCTTTGTATCGTCGTATGTGGTCGCCTTCATCAAGAATACCACACTCGCTGGAATTCTTGTGTCACTTGTGCCTGCTTTCATGCTTCTTGCTACAATGGGTAGCATATTCACCGCAAAGTTCGCGACTGCAATGTCTGAGAAGATCGCCTCTGCTTCTTCGATCGCCTCAGAGGTTCTTGCGAATATTCCGGTTGTCCAGGCGTTTGGAGCGGGCCCGCGACTAGAGGCCATTTTTGCTGAGAGGATGAAGGGGGCTCGAAAGCAGGGTATCAACAAAGCTTTCGTGGCTGCTATTCAAGCTGGAATGCTTTACTTCATTGCTTACTCTGCCAATGCCCTTGCTTTCTGGCAGGGTAGCACACAAATTGCGAGCATGGTTGAGGGGAATGGCGGTGCATCTGTTGGTGACATTTATACCGTCATTCTCCTGCTGGTTGATGGTAAGCATCTCCTTGACGAGCTTGAATCTTCTGACTGACTCGGAATAGCCTGTGTTGTTTTGGGTGGGATCGCACCGCTGTTGCCCTTAGTTGGAGCTGCTGTTGGATCGTTTGAAAAACTTCGTGAAGACATGGACAGCCCTGCAAATATCGATACTGGATCCGACAAAGGAGAGAAGCTCTCCTCAGTTGAGGGAACTGTATCTTTCAGGAACGTCTCCTTTGCCTATGCCTCACGGCCCCATCACTCCGTGCTCAAGAGCGTCACATTTGATTGTCCTGCTGGTAAACACACGGCGCTTGTTGGCTTGTCAGGGAGTGGCAAGTCAACTGTCGCTGGTCTTACATCCCGAATCTATGACCCTGCTGAAGGCACGGTTCTCCTAGATGGTCACGACCTCAAAGACTTGAATGTGAAAAGTTTGAGGAGTCATATGAGTCTTGTACAGCAAGAGCCATCTCTCCTGGATAGATCTATCGTTGAGAACATCGCCCTCGGTATCTTGAACTCCCCTCAACCCGAGCATGAGCGATTCAAGGCTACTATTCTCGGCACTGGCCTTCCTGAACTTGCTGCCAAGCTCCGACAGGGTGAAGGTCTTACGACTGCAGCTCAAGGATTTGGTCAGGACATGGTTGACCTCGTTCATCGTATTCAGGAGGCTGCCCGTCTGGCGGACGCGGCTGGTTTCGTGGACAGGCTTGAGTATGGCTACGGAACTCTTGTTGGCACAGGCGGGAAGCTTGTAAGTGGCGGCCAACGACAGCGTCTTGCACTCGCAAGAGCCCTCATTCGCGACCCCAAGATCCTGATCCTCGATGAAGCCACTGCTTCCCTTGACTCTGCAAGCGAACACCGTATCCAGATGGCCATCGAGTCTATCGCCAAAAACCGCACTGTCGTTGCCATTGCTCACCGGCTGTCAACTATCAAGAAAGCTGATAACATCATTGTCATGAATAACGGTGAGATTATCGAGCGAGGGAACCATCTTGAGCTCATGGCCTTGAATGGGACATACGCTAGTATGGTCCGTTTGCAGACGGTCGACTCTGAAGATGCTGGCTCAACCACAAGCACCGTCCGCACTGATAACATTCACTCGGAGAAAGATTTGATCACGGATCTCAAAACCGAGGACATTGAACAAGAGGTGGTAGAAGATTCAAAGGACGAAGATGTCAAGGGGAAGGAGGAGGCCCCCGGGGGAGACGCTGCTCTCGATTCTAACAAGTCCGCTTGGACTGTTATGAGAACCACCAGTAGAATGGTCCGACCATATCTCCTTCTCATTATTGTCTGTCTCTTTGCTGCCACTATTGTTGGCCTCACATTCTCCTCTTCTGGTCTTATCTTCGGTTATACCATTGACAATATCAGCCCATGTAATCCGGTTGAAGACATTCGTTGGGCTGGTAGGTTCTTTGGAGGCATGTGGTTCCTGATCGCTTGTGTCGAGTTGTTGGCCAATACTACTAGTTGGACTGGCTTCGGCATGGTTGCTGAGAAGTTGCTGTACAAGATCCGAGTCCTCTGCTTCCGCTCCCTTTATGAGCAAGACCTTAATTGGCATCAATCAGAAGGTCGGACACCGACCGCTTTGTTATCCGTTATCACAACGGATGCTGCTACAGTTGGCGGTTTCAGTGGCTCTATCATCGGTACAATATTCTCCATTGTGGTCAACTTCGTGGTCGCTATCACCCTCTCACATATCCTTGCCTGGAAGATAGCCATCGTCTGCTTAGTTATCGTCCCTATCCTCCTTGGCTGCGGCATTATGCAGCTTCGATCTCTATCCAAGTTCGAGCGCCGACATGCTGGAGCTTTTTCTGGTGCAGTTGGCATCGCTAACGAAGCTGTTAATTCTTTCAAGACAATTTCTTCGCTCTCTATCGAAGAAGAGGTCATGAGCTCGTATCGTCGTGCGCTCAGAGCACCTCGAAAGGAAATTACCCTTGCTTCCATGTATGCCAACTTGTGGCTTTCTCTGGCCAACAGCACAGGAAATCTGATCTACGCATTTGCCTACTGGTGGGGATCAACTCGCATTACCGCAGGCGAGGCAAGCCAGCGAGAGTTCTTTATCATTCTCATCTGCATGCTTGTCAGTGCACAGCTCTGGGGTCAAATGTTCAGTCTTGCCCCCGAGGTATCTCGTGCTAGAGCTGCCACTTCCCGAATTCTGAGCTTGATCAACCTCGTATCCTCCCAGAATGACGCCAAGAAGGGAAAGCTCACGCTCGATATTGAAAACACAGAGAAAGATGTCGAAGCATATGCTGAAGCGCCTGTCAAGAGTAACGGAAGCAAAGGAGCGACCATCGTCTTTAGGGATGTCAAATTTTCATATCCAGCTCGACCTCACATCCAGATCCTTACAGGCATGTCTTTTGCCATCTCTGCCGGTCAATTCGTTGGGCTTGTCGGTCCTTCAGGTGCTGGAAAGTCCACCATCATGTCGCTGGTACAACGCATGTACCGCCCTTCTAGCGGAACGGTTGAGATCAACGGCAACGATATCTGTGCTCGGGAGGGCACCAAGTTCCGTCATGATATTGCGGTTGTTCCCCAAGACTATGCGCTCTTTGACGAGACAATACGATTCAATTTATCGCTAGGCTCAACTCCTGATCATGAACCAACAGATGAGGAGATCCATGAAGCTCGTAAGCTGGCTAACATCCACGATGTAATCATGGAGCTACCCAACGGTTACGACACGGAGTGTGGTCCTAATGGCTCGCGTCTTTCTGGCGGACAGCGTCAGCGTCTAGCCATCGCCCGTGCCCTTGTGCGTAAGCCTAAATTGCTGCTTCTTGATGAGAGCACAAGTGCCCTCGATGCTGAGAGTGAGGGGGCTTTGCAAGAAGGACTTGAGAGGGTTGCACGTGGTATCACCGTGATCGCCATCACACATAGGCTTCACACGGTGCGCAAGGCCGATGTCATCTTTATGATTGAGGGAGGCAAAGTTGTTGAAAAGGGAAGACACGAGGAGTTGGTAGAGAGAAGTGAGACCTATCGCACAAATGCTCTACAGCAGATGCTTGGTAACTGATGTTGGAGATACCCCCACGCCCTCAGGGAGAGGCCAGAAAGTACAGGGGGACCTATTCCAAGTGACAAAATACTCAGGTTAGTTTAGGATGGATTTAGTAAGAATTTGGATTAGTTAATATTGACACCCTAAGTTTAGGTCAGACGTTTTCTTACTCCCTGGCGCCTCAAAGCCTACGCCTGACCTCCACCTCTTCTTCAGTGTCCCAGCCGATAGAATGTAGAGGGTGCAGCTTCGTGAAGCCATCCTGTCAATTCAGGGGATTTGCCCACGTTTTCTATCATGTGATGGATCTCGGGCACACCAACATTTCGAATTTGCGTATCTGTATTTTTGATCCCCTTATTTTGAAGATGAAGAAAAAAGACAATACATCCTGATATATCATGCATTTCCGTAGAAGTTTTTGTCGTATTTACAAGGGTCCTGGCTGGAATAGTGGATGAAACGAGAATGAATCTTTGACTGTAGAGTAAATTAGGTGCAAACAGAGGATAACGTAATGAAACTTGGTCTAAGCAACAATGTGTCTATATATAGGCGTTGTACATATATAAAGCTGAAATCGACCTCTCACAATCGACTTATTTGTTACTGCAACTGCAACTTCAACTTCTACAAGTCCCGAAGAACTCCAGGGAACGACGTCACAGTGTACAGGGATCAATCTGCACGGAAACTCAAAGCCGGCCTATCATGGGCGACTTCGGTGATCCTTTGTAGCAAGTATCCGCATTAACCCCTTGACTTGCGTGTTGCTTCATTCTTGACGATTGCCCTGGATTTAGCTCTGTGCATTACAGCCAAGCCCTCACCTCTTCTTTATGTACCTTCATATGATCGCTTTGTCCCAAATCTAGCAAGGTTTAGTTGCTCTGACCCTACAGAACGCGGTGCGGTATCAGTGGAGACGTTAGTGGTGTACCTTTTTTTTGGGTTCAACGGGGCTGCCGCGACGATTTCCTCATCCTACAGTCCAAAGAGTCCACTCCAAGAGGATCTTGACACTACCGCTACGGGCCTTGACACCCAATTGGGACCCTCGAACCACATGCCTTCCGTCACCGGGACACACTCCATCTTCTCCAATACTTGTTGGTCGATAATAGAAAAAATCTAACCTACTCACTCGGTGGTTCAACCTTCAAGTCGCAACCATTCCCTCACCACCGCCCCACGACGATCCCTCCTCTCTTCCCGGCGTTGCACTCACCACGTTTCAAACTCGCATCAACGACGCCCACCCGAGACGAGGAGGGAGTGCTGCTGCCTCCCTGTTAGACGACCCAGTCCCGGTACCACAGCATCAGCATCAGCACCGGCAGCAACGTGATAGTAGTGCAAATACGAGCACCAGCGCCCACCGGAGCGAGCAGTTCGAACTCGTCGATTATCCTCCCATCCAGGCTCGTCGAGACGCCCAAGATCGTGAAGCAAGAAGACAGGCCAAGCGAGACGATAAGCGCCGCTGGCTAGAAGAACAAGACGAGATGAAGTTCTCTCATAGTATTCAGTTCAATGCTGTTCCAGATTGGAGCAGCCATTACATTGCATACAGCAATCTCAAGAAGCTGTATGTGCTGCTAATATTGCATTCAAGCCACACGTGAGCTAATGTTATCTTCTCACAGAATCTACAACCTCGAAAAGACCGCCCATCAGGCACGCGGAACCACTGGCGATGCCGAATCTCGACCTCTTATAAACCAAGAAGATGCTGAAGAGGTCTTCTCTCGAGCTCTTGGTGTCGAATTGGAAAAGATATGCTCATTCTACGTCGCCAAAGAAGGCGAGCTGCTCGAAGAAGCTGCGCAACTGCTACGCGACGTTGGCGACGAGGCCGAAGATGCCATTGCCGATAACCGTTACCTTCGCAGGCTCTCTGTTTCATCAGCCCACCGTCCTGATGGTCGCAACGGCTTCCGCTCGAGAAGTCCTCGGAGCCGCAGCACCGACAATGAAGAGAGCGCGAGCGAGGAGGAAGATGAAACTACTGGACTTACAACAAGGCGACGAAGCAGCGGGGGCCGCAGACGCACACTTCCCAACATCCATAAGCCGCGTTCTGAAGATCTGAATGCTTCCTCCGAGTTCGGTCGCGATATGAGGAGGCACAGCACCACAGCCGACGAAAACGATGACCAAGCTCTCATGTTCTCTTCTGGCATGTTTTCGTCTGGTATTATGCTCAAGAAGCGCATCATCGGCCTCTATGTGTCACTCTGCGAACTCAAGTCATTTATCCAGCTTAACCGCACCGGTTTTGCCAAGGTGCTCAAGAAATTTGACAAGATCCTTGATAAAGAACTCAAGGGACCCTATTTGCGAGCCCATGTCGAGACAGCCTACCCCTTTAAAGACGAGACAAAGCGTGTTCTCGAGGACAACATTACCAAGATGGAGAAGGCTTATGCTGAGATCGTCACTGGCGGAGATGAGGAGCTCGCTCGCAAAGACCTTCGTTCGCATCTCAGAGAGCATGTTGTTTGGGAGCGCAACACTGTGTGGCGAGATCTTATTGGTATCGAGCGCAGAGCTGAAGCTGCGGGCTTGGGACAAGCACTTCTCGGACAAGAGAGAGGGAATGTCACAAGGAGGTTGCAAGGCGACGAGGCCAAAGCACCCCAAGAGACCCAGTTCCGCACACCCTTTGGCAAGATTACATTACCTCCATGGCTCGCTAGCTCGTCTCTTTGGACACTGGTTGCTTGTCTTACTGTCTTCTTCCTGTTGCTTCTGCTCCCCCTCATGGAGAAGCCCGAGCAACAGAACTGTCTGGCAATGCTTGTCTTTGTCAGTTTGTTATGGGCCACCGAGGTAAGCTTTCCAGCCAGGCAAATTCGCGATTGACCATTGCTGGCCATTGCTGACCTTTTTAGACCATCCCCCTTTTTGTGACATCATTACTTATCCCGTTCCTCTCTGTTGTCTTGAACGTCGTTCGTGATGAGACACCAGGCAAGCCTCAAAAACGTCTCGACTCCAAGGCAGCCACATCTGCCATCTTTGCTGCCATGTGGACGCCTGTCATCATGCTTCTTCTCGGTGGTTTTACTCTAGCAGCTGCTTTGTCCAAGTGTACTATTGACAAGCGACTGGCGACTCTTGTTCTTAGCAAGGCCGGCACTCAGCCCAAGACTGTGTTGATTGCCAACATGTTTGTAGCCGCATTTGCGTCTATGTTGATTAGCAATGTCGCGGCTCCTGTTCTATGCTATTCTATCATCGAGGTAAGTCAATCAATGGAATGGATCAAGGCTCAAACTGACTGTTATACAGCCCATGCTGCGAACATTGCCTTCTGATTCTAACATGTCGAAAGCTGTCATTATTGGTATCGCACTCGCCTCCAATATTGGTGGAATGCTCTCACCCATCGCTTCTCCTCAGAACGTCGTAGCAATGGGCATCATGCAACCCGCGCCCACGTGGCTGCAGTGGTTCTTTATTGTCATTCCTGTTGGCGCTCTCTCGATTGTTCTGATCTGGCTCCTCCTCCTGGTTACCTTCCAGCCAGGCAAGGGTACCACGATCGCCCCTATTCGGCCTGTCAAGGAGAAGTTCACTGGTCTCCAATGGTTTGTTACTATTGTCACCATCTCTACCATTGCTTTGTGGTGCGCCAGCCACCAGCTAGAGGCCGAATTCGGAGACATGGGCGTTATTGCTATTATTCCCATCGTGCTATTCTTCGGTATCGGCTTGCTGACCAAGGAGGACTTCAACAATTTCCCATGGACCATCATCATCCTTGCAGCCGGTGGTTTGTCCCTGGGCAAAGCTGTACGCTCGTCTGGTCTGCTACATACCCTCGCTGAAATCGTCTCTGAGAAGGTGGAGGGCATGAGTCTGTACGGTGTCCTGGTTGTTTTCTCGACTCTGATCTTGGTTATCGCAACATTCATCAGCCACACAGTCGCTGCCCTTATCTTCCTGCCTCTTGTCTTTGACGTTGGTGTTGCTATGGACCAGCCTCACCCCAACCTGCTTGTCATGGGTGGAGTGCTCATGTGTAGTGCAGCCATGGGTCTGCCAACCAGTGGATTCCCCAACATGAGTAAGTTTCATGCATTCACCCCTAACAACTCAATTCTAACCTATCATAGCTGCTATCATGAAGGAAGACCCGTTCGGCCAGCGTTATTTACAGGTCAAGCATTTCATTAGCCGCGGTGTGCCCAGCAGTCTCATTACTCTTGTTGTGGTCGTGACTCTTGGTTATGGAATCATGCAAGTCGCGGGACTTGACTAAATTAATAGGGTGTCGATATATGTGTTGTTGTTTTTGGTGTTTGAAATTGGGTGTTAATTTACATTGGTTCTGTCAGGTGCATTGCCATGTTCATGAGTGTAGATCAAGCGTCGGGATTCATAGACTGGCAGCTATTTTTGTTTTCTTTTTATCGATTGAATAAGAAGTGCTACGAATAAATGTTATTATACATGGATATCATCAGGCTTGGTTCTTCCATCTAATGTGGTTGTTAGTGTGTGTTCGCACTGTTGCACTGTATTGTTGTAATGCAAGAAGCTCTGGCCATCTATTGACGTCGATGGTTGGCGGCATGACCCTGCCACCGGATACTGACTCCCAACTCACTACCTACTTGACTTACCATTCCTGTCCATCAAATTACCCAAACAACAACAACACTGAACACTGACTGTCTATCCTGCGACTTCATGCTTCAAACCTGTCGATAGCGTCTTCACCTGGCAAACCGTGCGCTTGGCTAACTCTGGGACCGACTGATGCGCCTCTTCTCCCAATAGCCTCTACAGCTTCGAGCTGGCCGGCGCCATGCTCTCCGCTTTCACAGCTCGTCCCATCATCGAGCTGCGACAAAAGGATAAATCTAAGATTGAGACGATACTCGCTCAAGGTATGCGCATACCCCCGTGGTCTCGCTGCTCTTTCACCGCAGTTTCTACGACACCGACTAACTAACTCTCGGCTCTCAGGTGACCGCGTTCTCGTCGGCCTTAACAATGGCGCACTCCGAATCTACCGTCTAAACGAGCTTTCCGACCAACCTCAGAATGGTTCCGCTGATACAACTGCCAATGGCTCGTCGTCTGCTGCGGGCGAAAACCATAATACTACGCAAAGGTCGGAAAAGCCAACTGATTTGATGCGCGAGGTGGAACGCTTCTCGACGCGAGCAATCGAGCAGCTGGCTATTATAAAGGATGCAAACACAATTGTATCCTTGTCGAATTATCACGTCTCTTTTCACGATCTGAAAACCTACGAACTTATTGAGACCCTAAGCCGGACCAAGAATGCATCATGCTTTGCGTCAACATCGAATATTGTCAAGGATCCGGACACAGGAATCCCCGAGATCGTGAGCCGGCTGGCTGTTGCGGTCAAGAGGAAATTGCTACTCTGGAGCTGGCTTGAGAGCGAACTTTCTGAGGATGTGGACGAGATCGTGCTGCCTGAGTCGATTCGATCAGTAACATGGGCAAATGCGACAAAGTTGGTGTGTGGTATGAATGGCGGATACGTCATGGTCGACGTCGTAACACGTGAGGTCGAAGATATCGTGAGTCCGGGTTCGGGACCAGCAGCTGGGCAGACTAGCCGATTTGGTGCAATGAGCAGTGCTGGTATGGGATACATGGGATTGGGAGGTTATATGCCCAAGCCTTTGGCGGCCAAATTGGCCGAGGGAGAAATGTTGCTCGCAAAGGATATCAACACACTATTCATCGATGATGACGGAAAGCCCCTCGACAGACGGCAGATTCCCTGGAACCATGCCCCTGAGTCCATAGGGTACTCGTACCCATATATCCTTGCCTTGCAAGCACCTTCAAAAGGCTCCCTGGAAGTTCGGAATCCTATAACATTATCATCACTTCAGAATCTATCACTACCGGGTGCTGCTCAGCTTCACTTCCCGTCACCCACTTACAGCTTAGCACATGCCGGGAAAGGTTTTCACATCTCCAGTGAACGATGTGTTTGGAAGATGGATTCAACAGACTATGACTCCCAGGTTCAGGAACTAGTAGATGGTGGCCACTTCGATGAGGCTATTAGCATTCTCGAAATGCTTGAAGATGCACTGCTAAAGAACAAGGCGCAGACACTCCGCGAGGTCAAGATGCTCAAAGCTGAAGGGCTATTCAAGAAAAAGAAATATCGCCAGGCGATGGATCTATTCAATGAGGATACCGTACATGCACCTCCTGAACGAGTTCTCAGGATGTTTCCTCCATCCATTGCAGGCGAACTATCTGCGTGGGCCGGCCGCGAAGGGGAAGCAGAAGATTCGGATAACGCGCCAGGAACACCGAAGAAAACCAATGGCACGCGTCCCACCACCCCTGAACCCGTTGAGCAGGCACAGGAAACCCCGCAGTCAAGCAAAGGAGGCTTCGCCAGATATCTTACCGGAAGCTATAGGAGGCCCCAGTCGGATACCGCATCCATCCTCTCAAAGAAGGATACGGCTGACGGTGATGATGCTGCTAGTGTGAAAGAGACTGAGTCAAACGAGGATCTGCCTTTGAAAGACAAGGACTTGACGAACGCGGTTCTGGAGCTCAACAGTTACCTGGCTGGAACACGTGCTCGATTACAACGGGTGATTGATCCTGTTACCGGAAACCTGAAACCTCAAAGTGATCGAAATGGTTCAACAGAAGAAATAGCAGAGAAGTTCCTAAGGATAGGGCTGGATGATTCTGAGAAGAAACTTGAAGAGGAGCTCCGAAACACCTTTCGTTTAGTCGACACAACTTTGTTCCGAGCATACATGTTTTCTCGACCAACTCTAGCAAGCTCTCTGTTTCGAATTCCTAACTTCTGCGACCCTAATGTGGTCAACGAAAAGCTTTTGGAACACAATCGCTATACTGAGCTGGTGGATTTCTTCTACGGTAAGAAGCTACACAAGGAGGCTTTAGAACTTCTACAACGATTTGGAGCCGCTGAAGAACCCGATGAGGCCGCACCAACACTTCACGGACCGCAGCGCACCATCCAATACCTCAAAAATCTACCACCGTCAGAAATTGACCTCATACTTGAGCATGCAGAATGGACCCTCAAAGCCAGTCCAGATGAGGCCTTAGAGATCTTCACAGGCGACACAGAAAATGCGGAGACCCTCCCACGAGAACGGGTTGTCTCTTTCTTACATGATGTTGATACACAGTTGGAAGGGCGCTATCTAGAGCACATCATCACTGAGCTCGAAGATATGACACCAGACCTTCACGACCGATTAGTTGAGCTCTATGTAGAAAACTTGAAGAAGATGGACAAGGGCGAGAAGTGGGATGAAATGATGAACCACTTCATCGAGTTCTTGAGACAGCCTGGGCAGGTTTACAGTCTCAGCAGGGCGTTTCGACTGATTCCCAGAGATGGTAAGATTCATATACAGTTATGTGGTGATCTATACTGACTTGCATCGACTTAGACCCAGTATTTTACGAAGCACAGGCTGTGGTATTGAGCAACATGAATCAACACAAACAAGCCCTTGAGATCTATGTATTCAAGATGAAGGACTACCAGAAAGCTGAACAGTATGTCGTTCAGCTGTCGTTCCATAGGCTCAGAAGCTAACTTTAGTAGATACTGTAACCGAGTCAACTCGACTCAAGATACTGCTCCATCATCTCAGCCAAACGAGAAGAATGAAACTGGAGAGGATCCTGAGGCTTCTACACCATCTATTTATCACACCCTTCTATCACTCTATCTTCAACCGTCACCACCCAACCAGCCCAATCTGGAACCAGCCCTGGACCTTCTTTCAAAGCATGGATCACGTCTCCCAGCGACATCAACTCTAGGTCTCATTCCAGATGACCTTCCAGTTCGGTCACTTGAGTATTACTTCCGAGGCCGCATTCGATCGGCAAATAGTCTGGTCAACGAGGCAAGAATCGTCGCTGGTTTGCGACAGGCTGAAGGCATATCTATCGCGGCGCGGCTGCACCTTGGTGACGATGTACAGGGAGGGCAAGGCGGGCGTAACAGGCACGTTGCCATCACAGACGAGCGACACTGCGTCGTGTGCCACAAGAAACTCGGAGGGGGTATGCGTATTGGCGGAAGCGTTGTAGCTGTCCTGCCGGATAACACGGTGGTGCACTACGGCTGTTTGAACCGGGCAACAGGGAACAAAGTTGACGCATCCCAGGCGCCAAGTTGGGGTCGAGGATTTTAGACGAGTCGTTTATGCTGGATGCGAGCATCGTTTCGGAGAGCATTTGCATGGATTGGATCGGTGGTAGCCAGTATGATATTTCTCAAATACCCTTCATATTCAAACACATCTTGCCGCTGAAGGGTTTGCAGTCGTTCGTGAGGAGTTGGTTCCCTCAGTCCTCCTCTTCTTGCACCTCCTCGCCATAGTTCTCTTCCTCTTTGGCCTCGGCCGCGGCATCCCTCGCCTTGTCCTGCTCCATTCGCGCTGTGAGCTCTTTATTGATAGTGTCTTGGGTGTCGGCGACAGAGGTGCGCAGAGCCTTTAGGTATGACGACTTGTCGGCCGTGGAGGCTGGAGATGAGATAGCAGGAAGGGTGTGAGCAACCTTGAACGGTTCACTCGCTGGGGAGGTGTAGTCTGCGGTGAGAGTTGGTTGCGGCATTTTGTTTTTGGTTATTAGTATGTTCGGCGTTGGAAGAACATCGAAATCTAGACTTGGATGTGGTGTTTTGATGTGGGGTTGGAGAATAAGAACCCCACATCGGGTGTTCGTAGATATAGGGTGAGCAATGACAAAATCAATATATGTATATCATGAAAACAAGTTCAATCACACAAGATACAATTCCATATCACGCGACTGGAAGTTTGTAATCCTGTATTTTGGCCCAATATCGCTTCAGCTAGTATATCCTTTGCAATAAATGTGATTCAGCAGGCAATTCCGTTCTAAAAGCCAGGTTAGTCAGCGAAGTGGCTTGCTGAAGGATAGGTAATCTGGTCAACTCCAGGTTAAGCTAATAGTTCACGAGCATTCATTATCTCCACATTAGCTCAACATTGATAAGAACTTTTGATAACTAGACTACACAGTAGCCCGTCATTCCCATCGAGGGCAAAGCGACCAACCTTGACCGAACCTCATCAACGCCGAAACATAGCCCAAACACCTTTCGTGCCTGGGACCCTGTCGAGCCGGGCTCGCATCTCTTTGGGTCCCAAGATGTAACAACGGCCGAGGAGCCGCATAAAACGATAATGCAACACTCACGCTCTCAACCCCGCGGCCCCGGCAGCTTCGCTCCTCTATCGAGCTCATCCGCCCAACCCTCGCAGCTTTCGACATCATCGCGACCTGCTCTGCGCCGAGTAGAGATCTCAGACGACGAGGATGAGACACCTCGACCATCTATCACAATACCCAAGTCGCGACCGCCTCCTCAACCACAACCATCATCTCCTGCGACCCCGATATATGCCCAGTTCACGACCCATGGAAACTCTAGTACCGCGAGCTTAGGACACCACAACTTTTCAAGGCCGGCAAACGCACGATCTGTTACCCAGGGATCACCAGCGACACTTGTCAAGGGCCATGCACGCAAACATTCAGCGACCCAGGGCTCATTCGAGCCTACGCTACCATCTATGAGTACATCGAATCTTTCGTCACACCTCGGAATGTCACATCATAATATATCGACCGCTTCTGCATCCGCGGCAGCGGCTGCTGCTGCCGCCGCCACAGCCTCCAATGTCAACTTGTCGGCAAGTCAGATTGCTGCGCAGGCTGCTGTCATGTCGCACCAGAATCATTCACGCCAGAGATCGCAGACTGTGCCTTTTCCTGGCGATCAAAACGATGGAGTGCGTCGCGGAAGCGGAAGTAAGGGGCCTACGAGTCCGCCTATGTTGAGCTTGACGGAGGCGAGTGCGCCGCGGGACAGTGGGTTTGGCAACCATGGAGGACATGGTGATCGACTTGGCGGGCCTCATTCTTCCGCTGCTACAGCTGCCGCCAATGTTGTATTTCCTCGATCTGGACACAATTCTCCGAGAGCGTCGCCTCAGCCATACTCGCAACCGCCTCCTCCACCGCCTACGTCTGAGAAACCGTACAAGGCAGAGAAGCCAAAGGTCAAGCTATTTTCCCGCCCAGGCAAGATTAGCACAAAAGGAGAGGCCAAGGAAAAGCCATTGCCAAGTCCAGGAAAGATTGGCTCGGCTCTATCAGCACTTCAGCGCGGCAACTTCAGCACAAACAGTCTTGTTGACTCGAGCAATCAGTCCATATACAACCTTACCAACTCGTCTTCAGCCACGATCCGGCCTATCGAAACACCCACCGAGGATAGAGAAAGGGACAAGGAAAAAGGCAAAGAGAAGGAAAAGAAGCACCACTTTCTTTCACGGCAAAAACACAAGCTCAAGGATGAGTATCATCTACCACTATCATCAGCTGCCAGCAATTCGTTACCAACAGATCCTAATGCGCCAAACCCTTTGTACAACTTCAACATTCCTCCGAGCCCTGGCCCCAACTCCTCTACCTTTGCCAAGGCCAAAAAGGATAAGAAACTCGGTGAGCGATCCGATAGTCGCCTGGAGAGCGAGTCAAGTTTCAATCTGCAGAGCGAATGGCCAGGACCAAGTAGTCTACCATCTCTGTCTCAGCAGTCGACAGTGTATGATCCTGTCGATCCCGGAAAGCTCGGTCTTCACAATCACATGTCGCTGGACGATGCGTGGCCGTACTTGAAGGCAAAGCTATTGGCGATATTTGAAGGGGAAGACTTGCGTCTCCCCGTCGAAGACTTTAACAGAGTTGTACAGATGCATATACAGTGGTGCATGCATAGACGCTCACCAAATACCATGTTGGAGGATCTTCGAGAACTTTTACACACGGGGTTCTTGTCACTTGACCGGACATTACGTCAAACCCCAGAAGACCGATTTATACCAACGCTAGTTGAGCTCTGGATGTTCACCTTTACTTCCATACTGCCATATATGCAAGCCGTCTTCCTCCCACTTGATATGGAGGTGTCAGGATGTGGTACACTTATGACCGGAGAGCAGGCACGGGACTTCTGGGGCGGAGCTATAGCGTCTGCATCTACTTCAGAGAGACCAGCCCGTGTGGCACCGGCACCAGCAGTTCTCGATGTTAGGAGGCTGGTCCTTATCGCTTACAGAGATACTGTCATTCTACCACGGTACGAGACACTCAAGACAATATTCTCCCGACTATCTCTTGAGTTCCTGCCCTCGTCGCTTGCAAGTATGGCCATGTCTTCTCCCCCGGAAGCATCACTGTCTACCTCCCCTTCTGAGTCTTTCGGCCGACCCGGCACAGCTATGTCTCTCGACCCATCTAATGCTTCTTACAATTCTACGAGTACAACCCTTCTTGGTGAAGGGTCGGCAGGCGGCCGTAGCCGTGCGATCAGTAACGTCAGCTTCGGCAGCCACGGGAGTGATGGTGGTCTACGACCATTCACACCGTCCGGTGGCGGAATCCCACCACCGCCATCTCTAGGCAGTCTACGGGAACGTGAGCAGAATGTTGAGGACTCCAAGCACATTACGGAGATGGTTGGTCGGATGCTGCAGTGTATGAGTGTTTTGTCAGGCGTGTCTGCGGGTGATGCAGGTGCAGAAGGCAATGAGAGGGTGGTAGAGCTGTGTAAGATGTTGAAGCTAAACTGGCTTGGAAGAGGAAGAACGGGAAGAAACAGGAGAGGCATGGTAGGCGGCAGGGTGAGAAGGGATGATATGAGAGATGAAGTTCGTGTCTAGTAGCTTACGCATAAGTTAACGCCTGGCATGGTGATGAGCAATGTATTACAATCTATGAACCAGCATCCAAACCGCAACCACATCCTTAAAAATATGAATTTTCAGAAATGATGCCAAATGAGGGCCCACGACCAGCTATCTAAGTTAGTCCCTATTTATCACTGCAGAACAGAAGGGGTGTTTGGTCTTGCCGATGTGGAGCTAGGCAAGCTTACCACGCGGTCATGATTCAGGTTGTCATGATACATCACCATCATGACACTACAAGCAAAGGCACAGTATCACAAGAACGGCACAAGCAACATCACAAAATTGAAAGTAAGAGACAAGAATTATGATCAACAGATTTAATTATGCTATCATAGTTAGAAAGCGGAGCGGTCTCCATAGCAACATCTAGAACTTTTTCATAGTTAGCTTCATGGCCGATTAAAAGAATAGTCGACAGCAAAAAGTGAAGAGATGGTGTTTGATCAGACATCCAAGGAAGAATAAACCCTCATCTGTCCCAGAAAAGGCTCGATCGGGACTCGAGTGGAAACTGCGAATTAAGAGGAAATTTTCATCATGCAAAACGGAGTGGTTGTTGTGTTGAAATAGAAATGAGTAGAAACTTACGTTAGTTCTCATAAAGCTTCGTGAAGCTGCTTGGTTAGTCGTATGGGAATAGCACCTTGTTCAAATCTGTAACAGCGAGGTTAGCAAGGCTAGCGAGATATGCGAGTGCTAGAAAGGCTGAGTGTGGTTGTGTAGTCAGACGTTGATACTGGCAAGTAACAGGCCTAGGGCCCGAATACAGAACTTCTTCATGGTCGATTCAGTTGGGAAAAGAAGAGTGTAACTAGTGTCATCATGCAGAGGGGAGGCAGTGTTGGGAGGCAGAAGTGAGGGAGTGGTGATGCTTACCATTCAAATGCAGATTGGTCACAAGGCTGCAATGAAAATTTTGCTAGCCAAACAAACCGCCAAAAGCAAACATCCATCACAACCAACACATCGGCAAAACAACCAACACATCGGCAAATCGCTCAAGCGAATCCGTTCAAAATCAAAACAGCTGCTCCAGGAAGACAGTCGTCGTGCGATCTCGCGCGTTGTGCTCGTGTGAGGAGGTAGGCAGAGGCAGTTTGTTGTTGTTGGGAAGGGTTGAAGCTTGGAGGAAGAAAATTAAGAGCCGCATCGAGAGAAGATATTGAAAGACAGTGCAGGAAAATTTGTCACTTGCGCGGCACTGTGTTAAGCTCACGTGACCGGTATCTTATCCTCTTTCGATACTAGCGGCGGAAGCCAGTTCAAGGCCCGCTTCAACATCGCGATAGATGCATGAAGCAATTTGTCTTGTCCTCCACCTGTGATGGATGGATGTCTTAGAATAAATAGGCTAATCAGCTCGTTAGCGTTCTCACGTCATGATTCTGTGAGATTCTGCCAACTTTTCTTATTGAAAAATGTGCTACCTCAGTATTGCTTTTTTTGTGGAAGTCGAAATTTGATCGCTCACCTTTTTTTTTTTTTGCATTTGGAGGAACAGCCGCAGCCAACACAACGCAGTTGAAGATCAATGCCGGCACGTAGGTAGGTTGAGATGGGTCATCCCGGTTCTGGGGACCTTCGCGTGTCATCAGGGATTTAAGAGAAGATTCGCTATAAAGGGGGAGTCTCGTCAAGTTTTACGTATAATATTTTCCTATCGAGTAGCTCATTCGAAGGCTCATTGGAGACAAATTAAGGGGACCAGCAGCTGACAGGTTTGTGTCCTTTATTGGCTACTTTGTTTCGTCAATGCCGGATCCGCACAAGTCTCATACTTCAATAAGTGCATAAATATCCACTCTTATCTCGGGGGCCTGGTCCGAATCCGCCGACAAGTTTATTCACTTTCTGAACGCCAACGAATCAGAACCATTTCTACAACTACACAGCCCCACCCGCCCAACTCTGCCAGATGCAAAGGTCAAATGGCTCCCCCAAAAGTCTACGACCCAGAGATTGTGACAGAGAACGAGCGAGTTGAGTGAGATCTCCCCTGGTCTGTAAGAGCAAGCCCGTCGATCATTATCGAATCTTTATCGGCATCGAATGTACCTCGACGCAGTCACTGCCACCCTGAGATCTCTTGTCTGAGAGGATAATCGCAGACAAGCCAGCGAGATCTGAGATCTACTTTTCTGAACTCATACTCTCTTGGTCTTATACCGACGGTCCACGCCTTGGGTCGACATCCGCTTGCTTGCCTTGCTTCCATGGTTCCGTCTAGTCCACAGGCTCCCTCTTAGGTAGACTACAACTGGACAACCACCAGCAGCACCCTTCCTTTACTCGAGTGTCTGCCAACTTCTCCCACTTCTTTTCTCCTTCTTCTCTTCCTTCTTATTTTCGACCAACATTCAGCCTGGCTGAATCTCAAATTTGCCAACCACCCCCGTCACGTCAGATTTCAACCCCGGTATCTCGCGTGCGCCCTCTACTTTTCCTGTCAGTCAGCTCAACGTGCGTACCTGAGTACCGGGTCTGCCGTCGCATTATCAAAGCCCAGCCAAGCCAGGCCCTTAGCAGAGACATCCCAGGCAGAGCAGACTTCTAGGAACCCAGAAGCAGAAGACAGTATCCGCTGTACAGTTTTATACCGTACCGAACCGTACCTTACTGAACCTAATCGCATCCGCGGGAGACCCTCCAGCCCAGCCCAGCCC